>JBBMJM010134492.1:0-12163 GCA_037832705.1 Centriscus cristatus
GACCAAAAACTGAACAATGGAATTGAAATCTCTGGCTCCCTCGTCAGGTAGAGTAGAAGCAACAACCTTCTTATGGTTTAAACCGAGGTGCTCTTGTATATTTTAGACAAGAAACATGTATGTCTTATCAATATACCCTCGCTCAGTATTTGTTGGGTACAGTGTTATAGCAATATCAGTTTTGTTAGCCGATGCTGTTATAGTTATGGTTTGGAAGTAGGGTGTCACTTGCCTCTTGTTTCAATGATTTCTTTTTTCGTCAGAAAACTTGTATAATACCCATTAAAATCTAAATCAATCAAACTCTACTGACACCGATATGCTCTCTCTCTCTGTCTTTCTCTCTCTCTCTTCAAACACACACACACACACACACACACACACACACACACACACACACACACACACACACGAAATGTAAAACGCTGTTGAGCTGCTTGTACGTCATGTACATGATCTTACTGCCCATGTGATGCATAGTGATAAATGAGGTGAGACTGAAACAAGCTCTGTGATCATCATCAGTCCCCTGAACCGGGTTGGATTTTAATAACGCCGACAATGACACAGTTCATCGGGTGTGTGTGTCTGTGTGTGTGTGTGTGTCTGTGTGTGTGTGGGCGTTCGATTCCTTCCAAGAGCTAAACACGTCCATGAGGCCTCATGGCTGAAAATGTGGGTTTTTGTAGGTAACAACAACCCATAACCCCCATAGACATTACCCTACTGCCATCCTGTCCGGCTCGTTACGGCAGTAGCCTCCACCCTCGCCTCTAGGGGGGAGTCACCACTCACGGATGCAGACTCTTCCCTCTTCCATTATATTAACACCAAACAATGTGACGACAATTCAACAAACAGCCGATCACATCTCCAACAGGTTTATTCTATCGCGTTCCATTATGCTCAGGAAAACTAGACTTCTTAGACTTCTTAGCGTCTTATAATGCATATTTGTGTCTCCCGAGCCCGCTCTCTTTCTCCAGAGGCTTATTGGTTGCGTGAAAATCCCTTCATGAAAGCAAGGCTGAAGCCTCACTCTAGGATTACAGCTTGAGAAAGATTTAGTGACTGACACACACTTCCTCTCTCTGCGAGCCTTCGCTTGGGGCAGAGACAAAGTTATGGCTCCTGCATTGGATGGATGGAACCTGGATGAGGAGGAGGGAATCCTCGGGATGTGAAGATGTTCCTGATGACAAACAGTAGGACTTTAACTGCAGAGGACAGTATGCTGTCAGTTTGACAAGAAGCCGTTGAAGGTGGGTTCATGCGGTGTGAAGGGGACGGGAGAACTGAAATCAAATGCACAGTTCAGGGATGAACATCAGCCCAGCGATGGCACCTCAGGGTCCTGGGCTGAGTGGCAGCCCACCACTGGCTTCTCTATCACCAAAGAAAACCACCTTCCAGTCTTTAGGATCTCTGTCATCAGGAATGTTCTCTCCTTCGCTGGCTAAAAGAACCTCTCACCAGATGAAGCAGTCCTCCACCCCACAAAATTCACCTACCCCTTCCATTATGAGCTCACCTAAACTCTGGCAGAAAGCCTCCATCTCCAGACTCGCAGAGGAGTTTTTTTGGATCGGAGGTAGTGTGGTCGCTCAGCCAAAATGGAGGCTGGGCCAAATAGGTAAGACTCACTAAAGATAAATGTTTCTACCCTTGAATTACCTCAGAATGTCAACAGGCTGTGTCAGGCGATATGCTGGAAGTGTGAGAGCTGCAGAGAGACCCGTGAGTAGATAATGGGCATATGGACAGTAGACAATCCTTTAAGGATTAGCCTGAAGGATGTGCCAGCCTGCGTCACATGTATCTGTAGTTTCAGACGGCACACAAACAAACCAGCATGAAGACTGAGATTGATTTATTCATTCCTGTACCGTTCAAATGGAGCAAGAAATAGCAGCAATTAAATTAACAGACCAGATGTATTTCTTCCTCACACAGAATAGACACTATATGTCGTTTCCTTTTTTTTAAGTGACACTTATCATTAGGACTTTTCACAGCTGCTTAAATCCTGTCTGACGCAGCTTGTAATCTCATGAACAAAAGTAAACAAACTACTTTTGACCTCGGGGATCCCTGTGACATCATGACGTCACCAGCTGGTTCGGGTATAACCACATTACAATTCATTGAAAACCTCCACAGACCACAGCAGGGTTCATTACCATTGACGTTCACTGTAAACGACATTGTGATGACCCAGGAGGACCCTGGAGGACCCTGGAGGACCCCGGAGTGTTCACGAGCTCTGCGATTAATGACATGTCTCTGTGTGCGCCTGTGTAGTGGAGAGATGTATGTGTACGATGCAGACTGGAAGTCAGATGACCAAACTCAAGGGAAAGAAGAAAGGACTTCTCCGATTCTTTTACCTGGATGAGCATAAGTCCTGCATCCGGTGGCGGCCGTCCAGGAAACACGACAAAGCCAAAAGTGAGTCAAAACCACTTCAATGATGTGTAAAACTATATCCAACTCGTGAAAACAACTCGTTACAAACTCAGATATGTTGTGACAAATTGTACAATTTATGATGGAAGAAATGGACAAAGGCCATTTTTACTGAATCGTTCACGTCACATAGTCACATAATCCATTAACAACAATTGAATACAACAAGATAACAGACAAGAGGCAACTATGGGATGTTTCTTGATGTTTCAGTAACGATTGATTCCATCCATGAAGTCTGTGAGGGGAAAAAGTCTGAAATATTCAGAAAGTACGCCGACAACTGCTTCGACCCAAACTGCTGTTTCAGTATTTACTACGGTGAGCGCGTGAAGTCCCTTGACTTGGTCTCCACCAACTCAGAGGAGGCCCGCACCTGGATCACAGGGCTGAAATACCTCATGGCTGGCATCAGTGATGAAGACAGCCTGGCTCGGAGGCAACGCACCCGTGATCAATATCCTTTACCCTACACAAATGCCTCTTTCATTCCTAAAACAGAATGAGAAACATACTGGTGAGCATAAGTGAAAGAAGTGTAAGTGATGTAAACACACTCGTATCTAATAGCTAAGTTCACAACAATAGAGGTACTTTGGATTGGAGGTAGATCGGATCTGATTCACGTGGTTGAGCCTTAGCCAGATTCACGTGGTTACAGCAGACATTCTCTGAGGCTGACAAAAATGGAGATGGCACCCTGAGCATGGGAGAGGTTCACCAGCTTCTCCACAAACTCAACGTGAATTTACCCAAGCAGAAAGTCCGGCAGATGTTCCAGGTAAGACCTTATATCTACGAATGTATTCAACAACCCACCAGGTCTTCCATCGGCTTTGGAAACCATGTGCTGTGTAACTCCATGCTTGACTGTATGCAGGAGGCAGACACAGATGAAAACCAGGGTTCCTTGGGATTTGAGGAATTCTGCTCATTCTACAAGATGATCTCGACACGACGGGACCTCTACCTGATCATGATTTCCTACAGTAACCAAAAAGAAGTGATGGACCTCCATGATCTTGCTCGCTTTTTGGAAAATGAACAAAAGGTACAAGAAAATGTGAAACTATTCATTATTTTAGCCGGGGAAAAAGAAATATGCTGATTCACATCCTTGTCTGGGGTTGGATGGAATAATCAATATGATGATGATGTTTGGATTGTGCATACGAAGATGCAGACAACAAATGAAGAGACCAGCGTAGCTGACCCTAACGCATTCGTTGTGACTTGACCATCCTGATTTTTTCCCATTGACTGTAACCACTGTAACTATTTAATATGAAGGCGGAGATGTGGTGGAACACATGTTGCAGCCACACACCTGAGTATACTTCTCTACTGTCTGTCATTGGACCACCATTTACCAAACATCAGAGCCTGAGAAACTAGCGACTAAGACCATAAACCAATGAGAGAATTAACTATATCTCCAAAGAATTCTGTATAACGTGACCTCTGTCAGCAGGTGGTCCAAAATACAAGTTGAAGGCACTGCCATATTGGCATCAATATTCCTTCAAACAGTTCATGGCTGGTTCATGGTTCAACTCCTCCGATGCTCATAAACGAGCACCGGGAGTTCAAGTACTTCAGACAAGTCATTTTTACAGATAATCTTGAGACTCACACTCTGGTCAAGAAGGTGAATAATAATAATTCATGTCCCAACATGTTCCTTGACCTGTAAATGATGTTTACATGTTAAATGTGGAATCAGCTCATTTTTGTCTCCCTGGCAGATGCGCGGTATAGTCAAAGAGCAACTGGTTGACCTAGTGGCCAAGTTTGAGCCCTGCCCAGAGAATGTGCAGAGAATGGTTCTTGGTATTGATGGTAGGAGACTTACATTGAAAATTCACACTTAGAAGCATCAGCAACAACACTAACGTGTGTTAACACCTGAACTTTTACAGGTTTTACCAACTACATGCGGAGCCCTGGAGGTGATATCTTCAACCCCGACCACAATCACGTGAACCAGGACATGACACAACCTCTGTGTAATTACTTCATCGCCACATCACACAACACGTACCTGACCGGAGACCAGCTGTTGTCGCAGTCCAGAGTGGAAATGTACGCGTACGTTCTCCAGGCTGGCTGTCGCTGTGTGGAGGGTAAGATCCCGAGCGTTGATCCAGGTCTATTGATGTGGGTCCATTAATAGAGGTGACACCCACCCCCCTGCTGTTTTCTCTCCCAGTGGACTGCTGGGATGGGCCGGATGGGGAGCCTATCATCCATCACGGCTACACCCTGACATCCAAAATTCTCTTCAAAGATGTCATCGAAACAATAAACAAATATGCTTTCACCAAATCACAGTGAGTGTCCTCCGTGTCCGGTTTCTTCTAAAGTTTGTGTCTTCTCAGACAACCGACCCTCCTTTCCCCAGGTACCCAGTGATCTTGTCCATCGAGAACCACTGCACTGTGCCACAGCAGAAAAAGATGGCGGAATACCTGATTGAGGTGCTGCAGGACAAACTGGACCTGTCCAATGTCAACGTGCAGGAATGCAAGAAACTGCCATCACCTGAAATTCTCAAGGGGAAAGTTTTAGTCAAGGTGAAGTTGGTTGTAGAACATCACGTTTCAGCATCCAGCACTGCTGCTCATGCAGTTTTGTGTTGTTTTTTTTTCCAGGGGAAGAAGCTTCCAGCAAACCTTGATCCTGATGTAGAGGAAGGAGACGTGTCTGATGAAGACACTGGGGACGAGGATGCAGAGGAGGATGATGATGATGATGATGAAAACTTACAAGTAAACTGATTTGTAAAAATGAAAAGTACAAAGTACATGTAGGTACCATAATAGTTACATACTTTTTTATAATGTTCTAGAATGAAAACAACACAAGCTCTCCAAGTCAACCGAAGAAGAAGAGACGATTTGGCAGATCGATCATGAGGAGCTTCAAACGAAAGGTCTGATTTGTTCTTCTACTGCACCAACACTGCTTCTGATGATTCATATGAACATTAACAAAACCTGCATCTGACTCAGAGGAGAAAGAGAACCAGAGGGAAAGGTAAGAGTATGTCAGAAGGAGAATCGGACCACAGCAGCAGCAGAGAGAGGACGCAAATTGTTTATCATCCCAAGTAAGGCTAATCTGAGTTCAGCAGTTTCAGTCCGATCCGATTTCCATGACTGATTACATGTACTTGCATTAACTAACTCGCAGGAAGAGGAAAACAATGAGGCTGTCCAGAGCACTGTCTGACCTGGTCAAGTACACCAAATCTGTCCGCGTGCATGACATAGAGACTCAAGGTAAAGTTGAGCGTCCATCACGTTCCTGATTTCAAACCCAGTGTACCTTTCTATGATGGATGTTTCATGACTTCCTTTCTGTCCGGCAGCATTTGCAAACAGTTGGCAGGTGTCGTCCCTGAACGAAACTGTTCTGAACCAGATTTTACAGCTGAAGCCTGCTGAGCTGGTCCGTCTCAACCAGCGGCAGCTGCTGCGAGTTTACCCGTCCAACTACAGAGTGGACTCGAGCAACTTCAACCCACAACCATACTGGAACGCAGGATGTCATATGGGTAAGACATGACATGCACCGTACCACCTCCTCGACGGTGTGACCAAGTACGGCCTGGAGACACCTGTAAACGTTCCATTTCAGTTGCGATGAATTACCAGACCGAGGGCCGCATGCTTGAATTGAACCGTGCCAAGTTCTCAAGCAATGGAAACTGCGGTTATATTCTGAAACCTAAATTCATGTGTAAAGGTAGAGTACGCACTGTCGCAGCATGACGAACTGTCCGTGTGTGAGGTGGTGTTAGATTCTGATGTATTTTCTCAGGTGCCTTTAACCCCACTTTGGACGATCCTCTACCAGGACACAGAAAGACTCAGTTGGTGCTGAAGGTCATCAGCGGGCAGCAGCTGCCCAAACCCAAAGACTCCATGTTCGGAGACAGAGGAGAGGTGAGCTGCTGGACTAATGCAGAAATGATATTATTTATATATTATATATATATATATATGAAATAAATCTGTATTTATGCTTTCAGATCATTGATCCCTTTGTGGAAGTTGAAATAATCGGACTACCTGTTGACTGCTCGAAGCAGCAAACCAGGGTGGTGGATGATAACGGTACGTCAGCAACATTGACCATTGAAATAATACGTTACCTGTTACGGTATCTGTAATCTCCCTTTTGATGTCATCCAGGTTTCAATCCCATGTGGGAGGAGACGCTGGTCTTCAATATTCAAATGCCACAGGTTGCCCTAGTGCGCTTCCAAGTGTGGGATCACGATCCTATCGGGCGAGACTTCATCGGACAGAGGACTGTCGCTTTCAGCAGCATGATGCCGGGTACATTCTACTTCTAATTCACACCCTTTGCCCGAACTTCAGACTGGCCAGAACTTGTCAAAGATACAAATAGATTCACTGACAGATCTGCAGGTGTTGACAAACTGTATTCTCAACTTCACTGACGTGTACGCAAAGTGTGCATGCAAAAGGTACAAAATAACACGAGTTACCCACTGAAACATTCACGTCAACAAGCTTGTTTCATTTGTTCCTTCTGATGTGCAATCGCAGGTTACCGGCATGTGTACCTGGAGGGGATGGCGGAGTCATCCATCTTTGTTCATGTTGCAATCAATGACATAACAGGAAAGGTAAACCACTCGTGACAAGACAAACAAATGTTGTCACAAGTGTTAACAGAAATGGACAATGTATTTTGTGTCTTTTCTGAAACAGTTAAAGGCAGCAAATGCTGTGAAAGTTGCCAGAAAACACATCCAGAAAGCAGCTCAGAAACATATCAAAGGCCATCAGAGGCAGCCTTCCCTCGACTTCTCTGTGCAGTCCTCAGAAGACGGACGCGCTTTGTACTTCCGCAAGGACGTGGACTCCATGTCTCAGGACAGCAGGAATGGAGAAATGTCTTTTCTGCTACCAGGGCCTGCAGCCAGGGCTGCCATCCACAAAGGGGCCATGAGCGAGCCTGTGAGGCGCGCTCACAGAGTCCGAATACATGAACCACCAGAGCCAAGGAGGGGGATCTTGAGCCGCATGTCCTCCACTGACTCGCACCACATGGTGACCGCTCCCTGTGTCATAGCAGAAAACTTTGACCTGGAGACCTCTTCCCAGGCCTCTTGTCCAAACAGCCCCACCCCTGACAGACAAAATCCAATTCAAGAGGAACTGGAGAATGAGTCAAACTGTGCTGAGCAACAGACAGTTCATGCATCTGAGCCGAGGCAGCCTGGACTATCTGAGGGATTACCAGCAGAACCAGAAACAGACAAGGAAACCAGGCAACCAGCTGAAACGCAGCCTGACCCTGACCCTGACCCCGACCCTGAACCTGTGGAAGAATGTCTCCTGTACCCTCCAGCCAAATTCTTTCCAGTCATCCCTCCATCATCCCCAATGAGGGTAAGAAGGACCTTGGAGGCACCAGCCACCCCTCGACCATCCACCCCAATAAGAACACAGGCCCGATCACGCAGTTGCCCCCGGAAACAGACAACGTCTCCTCATACACCAATGGCGGGCCGCAAGTCTGCTTTTCATTCACGAGCACAAAGCCATGGTAGTCACAGCAACCAGGTGAGGCCCATACCCAATGGGCTCTGCCTGTCTGACAGCACGTCCAGCAGTGACACCAGCACCGACAGTCTGGAGGTCACAGCCAGCGGGGGGCCAGCGGAGACAGAGCAGTGTGAGGGTACCTTGCAGAGGGAGCTGAGGGCCCTTTTTGATCAGAAGATGAGAGAGATCCGCTGTAAATCACCACTTTTTCTAGATGGTGAGTTATATTTGTAAAAGAAAAGAAATCACAAACTCTTTCCCTGTGGGTGATGTGACTGGTCCCTTTATTTTTTTTTATCTGTAGATTAGAGCAGTTAAGATTTCTCAGAAGATTCCTTAGAAGATGTGACCTGACAGCAGCAACAGCGGCCGTGAACAAAGATGAAGAGGATGGCGTCACAAAGCTTCTTGTAGCTAGGTGTGCTGTAATGTTTACAGTCCACACTGTTGTCTGTACGCTGCTTTAGGTTTACACATGACACTTCACATGAGATGAAATGACATTGCCAACTACCAAACAGCATAAAGCAACAGTTTACAATTTCTTAGACGACATTCAGTGAGTAGTATTTTCAGTTTCGATTATATAATTTCAAATGATTTTTTTATAGTATTTAAGCTGTGATGTTTGTTTTCTGATCACATAGTATGTTAAGATTGTTTAAATAAAAGCTGTTTTTTAATTTTCATTTCAACTAAGTTTCTTTTATTATTATTATGCCATTACTAGTTCGAGCTTGGAAACAAAAGAATTGAGTTAATGTGCTGTCAAAATCTAAAAATTATTTTAAAAAATATTTAAAAGAAACAGTTAACTGAATTATCATGGGATGATTTTATGCTTTTTCTTTATCTTTGTCAGCAGCCTCTTGAGGTCTGTTTTCTGTGTTGTTCCTCAAGCGCAGGCTGAGCTCCTCAGTCAGGACGGTGCAGTAGGATTTCTGTTGGAGGGATAAAAGAGCTACACTGAATGAAACGACGATATGAGCACTAAGACTATCTATGCTCATTTGCCAGTACTAGACTAGTCTGATGGATGTCTGAATCGTACAATAGTTTTGTGCAATGATACAAAAAAAAAACCAGCATAAAAATGACCAACTGTGAATTGGTGGAGTGCCATTTCAGATCAAATTGAACAGATATCCATCAATCCCAGCTGATAGAAGTCCCACGTACCCTGTGCTCTGCTGCACTGCCCCGGCTCCTGAGGGAGAGCTCGACGACAGCCAGCAGCGTTCCCAGCAACAAGCCCAGGGAGAGAAGCAGGAACATCCCCTTGAGACTGTGGGGCTGCGCAGCTGAAGACCTGGCATTGTCTGCCATGCAGCTGCTGGCCCACCATTTGCTCTGCAGGTATGACAGTTCTCCTGCCTCGCTCAGTTGTAGGATGGCCACACTGAGGTTCTTTATGATCGGAGAGCCTGATGGACATGCATAGTTTTAACATGTTGATCGTATTACTTTACCTTCCTTTTTCAACCTGCTTCTTGAGCAGCCTCACCAAGAGAGGCAGCGATGCTGTAGCCCCTCATGCCGATGACTTCGTGGGCTCTGATCAGTTCACAATGACGTGCTACTGCCAAGTCCAGAGAAACAGATTCTCCGATAAATGCAAAGTTGCCCTCTTTTGCACGCTGGACCCCTTCATCCATAGATGATACAAAACTCTTGCTTCTGTCCATGTGTTCATAGATCCTACGGTACACCGGGTTGTCTGAATTCTGGGTGCAGAAAAAAAAGAAAAGAATGAGCAGTGAGGTTTTCCATCACTGATCTGATGTCCAAGCTGAGAGATCCTCTACAAACCTTGAAGAATGCCAAGGTGGAGGAGCCAGTCAGACAGCCGTACTCGATCATGTCCTGGTTGGCCAGGTCCTCAAAGCCTTTCACCATCAGGTGAGTGGACTCTGAGCTCGCAGAGGAGCTGAGGTTCGAGAAATAAGAAGCTAACACGACAACTGTAAATAACCACCAGCTGCAGCAGATGACACGACCTGAGGGAGCTCTTGGGTGAGGACCAGCACCTGGCAACACGGAAAAAGTTGGTGCATTAAATCATGAGCACATTTAGTTTGGTAATAAGGAGCTCTTTGTCATGTTTTGTATTGTGCACACACAAACTCAGATTTTGCTTTGTACCCTGCAGCGCAAGCGCTCCAGCCGTGTACCACAAGCTGTGGAGGAGGCTGAACCTGTTCTGGTCACTCTGAGGCCGACTCCACTCGCACGGGCTGAGTCTGCGTTTACATGAACACGTCAAGGTGTTCAGTAACAAACCCCTCAGTTACAATCACCACGTCAGTAACATTGAAGCCATCGCTCGTATCATTGCATCACCTACCTAGCAGCTATGAAGATGCAAGCAGCAGTCCCCAGGTACGCAGTAAGAATGCCGACCCAAGTCTCTGGCGTAAACGGGGTCAAGAAATCAAAGATTCCTTTCCTCTCTGAGATGTCCTTCCTCAGCAGGATGCTGATTCCTGTCTGCATGAAGGGTTTCGTCATCCCCACTGCTTTCTCCCGGGCTGCAGTGAGAGTCAGAGGGGCGATGGCAAGGTCTGCCTCCTGTGAGAAATACAAAGCCATGTTTTCTGGTCACACCGTACATTCACTTAATCGCCATATTAAAAATTAAAGCTTCAGCCACAGCATATCTCCACGTGTCAGTGTACTCACCCCTCTTACCACCTCTCCAATCATCCCATTCCAATGCCCATTCTCATCCTGTCTGCCATATGAACCATCTTTCACCAGGTGGACTTTGTACCTGAAGCCCAGCTTCTTTGCTACTTCAGACAGTAGGTCCATGCAAAAGCCCTCCAGCTGTGAGCCTTTTGACATTGTGTAAGGGTCTTGCTAAAGGAAAACATATTAAAACGATGGTCATTTCCTTGTACCTTCTGTTAACAGTGGCAATGGGCTTGAAATACCCCAAAGAACTACCTTTATTGTAGTAACTCTGAGCTCCGATTGCACTGAGGAAAAACCAATGGACGTTAGTATGAATCACAGATGCAGTTCACCGTGTTGCTGCAAAACATGTTTTTCTGTCTTAGGCCCGTTGTACACACCACCACTTCGGTTGGCATTAAAACTGTTTGAAGCTGAAAGTCACAACAAAGCAACTTCCTGCTTTTTTTTCCATGGCTGATTTCCATTAAAACCAAAGGCTCTTCTGTGCATCTTTAGACTTCACTCTGACATGCAGAGTTGTATTAGGTACATTCTAACACGCTCGCATTAACCTTCTAGTAATGACCGGCCTCTGGTATCCTAGAGAGCTGGCCGCTCTCCTCTCCTCCTTGAAAACAGTTTCAGTCCACAATCTATTTAGAGCAGCGTGCTGATTCAAAGAGTCTCAATGCCATGGCACTGGGAGATGGGAGGGCAGTCAAAGAGTATCAAAAAGCCTCCATTCAGGCCAAGGCCTTGGGGATCCTTCACCACAGGGTGATCCTGACAACCGTCAGATCCTCCTTTTCAAAAGATGACACACATACAAGCTCTTCAAGCCCCTGTCACATTTTGGGCACTCCAGAACACAAAGCCTTTGTTTGCTCCCAAGAGTTGATTTATGACCATTTTGTGAAGATGTCAGCTGGCTTGCTTCCTTTACTGTTTCCTATACAACAGTTGGACAGGATGTGGCGAACGTTTGATACTAAACTGAGCCGACAGATTATATATTCACGTTTCTTTATGTGAGAACAAGAGGAGTTTGGCAGAGAAAGTGACCTGCCATAGAGTGAGCAGGTCAAACTTTGATATTCCACTTTACAAACCACATACGTGCTTTCACCGATGGTTAAAAAGGGGTAAAGGATCAATTTGACAAGTTATATTGGCAACAATTCTGCAATGTCCTGTTTACCTGCAGTGCACATCCTCATATTGGAGAAGAAGAACCCAACCGCCAATGCAAAGAATCCATACAGCATGTTGACTCTCTCCTTGAGGTTTCCTTTAAGTTGTAAAAAGACTATTATTACTGGATAGATAGCAAGGATAGCAAACAATACATTTATCAATAATATAAATGTACATACCTGAATGAAACGAAAATGAAAACATCAGGGGGTGGGGGGGGGGGGGGGGGGGGGGGTTGGGGGGGG
>JBBMJM010134514.1:0-12161 GCA_037832705.1 Centriscus cristatus
CACACACACACACACACACACACACACACACACACACACACACACACACACACACACACACACACACACTGAACAACGTAGCAAGACAACGGTTTTTAAAAATTATTTCTTTTTTTGGGGGGGGGGGTCATGTGAAAGAAATGGAGGTTCGAGCAGCAGGTTGGTGGGGACCTCCCCGCCCCCCCACTTCACTTTGCTGGAGTGTTGCTGGGTCGGTGCCAGCCTCACTGGGCATCGATCCTGCTGCAAATAAACACTGGCCTCCTGCCGGCCTGTGGTGGTTTCAGTCGCTGTGGATCGGTTCACTGCGAGCAGAGCAAACAGATCTGGAGGCTTCAAGCAACACGAAGTTGACAGAGGTTTTAAAATTGATGGATGCCTAAGAAATCACAGCAGTCCTGGTGCTGTATATCACAGATTGTGGACAGAAAATCAGTAATATTTGTGGTAAAATGTCACACTGGGAGTTTAAGCTGATGTACGTATTGATACAGGATTTAACAAATGTAACATTTCTGACACTGATGCAAAGTGTTTGTTGTTTTATATGTAGACAGACAGACATGCCGAAGCTGTCTGAAGTTTCATCAATCCAAAGTCAAAGTCGTCATATACTTTATATGCATGATATACAGCATAGATGAAATTCCAGACCTCTCAACACACGGTGCAAATGGTACAAAAACGTACAAATAGTGCATATGAATAGTGTATAAATTAAATCAGTACTAACTGTAATATAAATTTAAAAAAAGAACTGACTAGATACATATACTAACTAAATTAACTATAAATTTACCTGTACCATTAAATGGGAAAGAACAACAAACAGTCAGCTAAACAATGCTGGTAAATTGAATCACATTTGGTCTGTGGTCAGATATTGTCATCATAGCTGTCTCATGCCTCTCTTCCTCTCTTTGCACCAGCTAACCAAACATGGTCTGTTATCCTTCAAAATGGCTCAGGGAGGTTGGAGAGCAGCCAGAAGTGCAGTGATGCTAGAAACTCCTGTCACAAAAAACCCCACACAGACAGAGGTGCACGCATTCCCCTGACCTTGGACGAGCCCCACAGACTTCCATCTTCCCTCATTTGTTTAATTTATATTAACTGAATCAGAGGCCACATGAAGGGACACGTACAATGTTGTGTCCATCATGAATGCTCGGAAAAAAAAAAAAAAAAATTCTATCACTGAAGCTATGTTGTAGTAGACATACTGTAATTGTAGATGTCCTTCACAGCGTTCCTGCATTATTGATGAGACAAAAAAAAGACAAAATCTAATCTCATAATTGCCCTCTTAAACATTCTGTCTTTCAGCCCTGAGACGTTCCCATGTTGGAAGTAACAGAGCTCAGAAGACCACTGTCTGCAGAAGAGTCCCTCACGGTGACTAAGGGTTTTGATTCGATGAGAACGGGCTGCCCATGGTCTATTTATGTACGCTTCCCTCTGTGTAATCATGGCTTTAATGGGTACATATTTTGTGGACGGGGATTTGTCGGTTCAACTGTGTTGACTTCCAGTGACATTCTCTGCCCCGTGCACAGAGGACTTAAGCTCTTCTGTTTTTAGCTCCCTGACTTCCCCATGAGGAGAAAATGAGTACCATCAGCCAGGCTGACAGCGTCTCACGTGACAAACAAAGCCCCGATATTTCAGACCCACTGCCAGAGAATCTTGTTGTAACTAGATAATAAGATAATTGTTAACTCTGTAATTATTCATCTTTTGTACGACATTTGTGGCTTTAGATGCACACGACCAAACCATCTGATTTGCACTGACTGATAATTTGCCAGTGCGGCAGGATCACTCAGAAGATTGACATTCAGTCACATTAGGGGTTTCATGGTTCATCTGAACCACATGTCCAGTGTCATTTGGCAAATACGCCCATTGTGTATAAATACCCAATATAAAAGAGCAACAAGGCACTTTGAGTAGTGTCACCGGGGTTTCTTCTAACCAGGTACCCAGGTTAGTAGAAACGCTGTTTACAAGTCACTGAGGAGTGGCAGCACAATCAGTGGGCAGAACTCCCAATTCAATTTAATTTTATAGCCTAACTTCACAATTGCGATAGTCTCAGTGGACTTTATAGTCCAAGAATATCCGACGTGTAAGTGTGACCCTGAGTCCAGCATTCACCGTGGCAGCATGAATGTGTTCTTCTGTTTTTGTAGATCTTGAGCTTTTTGCGTCAGTTTTTGTGACTGATACACACAGAACTGTTATTTGTTGTTAATGGGTTTATTGTTGGGTTGTAGTTGTCCATGGAATACTGCACGAGTAGTTTATCAACTAAGAGCTGGCGCTGAATGTCTTTGTTCCTACCCCTGATACTGTGATGAAGTAGAATTTTGGTCTTCACACAGAAGATATATGTCATCACCAAGTACGTAACTTGGGTTTGGTAACTTTAATTTATCTGTTGGTGGAAATATGTGAAACCCAGAGCATCCTGACGAAGACGAGAAGAGACATTTTAGTTGTGAGAACAGTCCGAGATGTATTGTCAGTGGATACAAAGTGACCCCAGCCTGGGTTCTGTCTGGGATCAATGTGTTTATCATAGCCACGGGGAGTGAGTGCGTCATACTTAAAGACAGATTGTTCCAAATAAAACATGGCACAGGAAGCCATATACTGGCCTTGCTTATGTAAATGTTTTATTTCAGTCCTTTTAAGGACTGAGAGCCGGTGACGGTCAGCCGAACACGCCTGCAAACCAGCACATACTGTACGTACACATCCATCGGTCAGCGTCAACATGAAGACTTTAAATCATACATCCAGTCTCGTCTCTTGATAACGAGTCATCGCATCTGTTTTCCATGAATTCGATTTATTGTGGCCGATGTAGACATGCTGGCATAGTTCTCACAGAGAGTGTTTGGGTGTGGGACAAACCCCCCATCACATGTCTAGTAGACTTTTAATCAAACCGCATTATGCAAATGGGTGTCATCTATGTAAATTGGTCTGGAAGTAAAATGGACGTGTCCCCTTTTTGGCCTCGCAGGTCAGTTAAAGATGATTTGAAGGGAATCTGTCAGCGTGATTAGAGAAAAAAATTACATGAGCTTTAATTATTTTAGACCGATGGGCCTGTTTTGAAACTCAATGGGACACAGGTAAAGTGTAAAGTCATACTTTTAGAACGTGGTGAGACGTAGAAGTGCTGAAGGGTGAAGAAGAACGGCGTGAACTTCACAGTCTGACAGGGAATCGCAGACCTGTGATCTGCTTACTGCTTTGATTACATCCACCTCTCAGGATTCTCAGTCTGCTTTAAAATATGGGATTGTTTTTCTAAAGAGGGATTCGTTGGAATCCCCAGGAGGTGAAGAGGTGAGCTTTGTTCAAAAGAGGCTGCTCACGGCAACTATAGAGCAAATTATTGATCTAATGGATGCTGTGTGAAATAACTGTTGTTTCACTCGTGAAACAGGACTGCAAATAATTACTGTCATCAGAGATTATTGGATTCGTTGACAATGGAGTTAGCATACACATTAAAATAGATGTAAAATGTATTTTGTGTTTATGGGCAGACGAACATGTTCACTGTTTTCAATGGACGCCATTAAAACACCGAAGTGACTGAATGAATTTCTCAGTGGAACTTTGACAGCCTGATCAGATCCATTGGTATCGCGTTAGGTTTGGTGTCCTGCACATCCCAGGATGTCATGAATCATCAGTTTATGATCTTGTTGCTGGGGAAATTGCAGATAGCCTCTGTCGTCTTTGTGTGGGGAAGGTTACGCCTTTGTATCCCTCTTCAACTCAGCAAATCCAATCACATGACACACATTTCGTCCTTGGCCTGTGGGAGAAGAGTGTGATGATGCAGCGCGGTGAAATTGCCTGGAAAACGTCAGGTGCACGGACAAGTGGATCAGGGGAGCGTAGAATGAAGCACACGTTGTCTGCTGAACGCGTTTCTTCAAATCACGTAACAGATTACGGTTCTTAAAACGGCCTGAAAACACTGGTGCCAGCGAGGGATATTTCCTTATTTAGCTGTCATAATAAACACGGTGCAGTCCTTCTCTGCAGCTCAGCTCCCTCGTTTTCCCATCGTCATCCTCATGCTGTCACCGTCTCTTTTTCTGCTCTACTTTCCACCCGTTCGACCTCCTCAAACTCCTTTTTTTTCCCGTCTTCAGCCTCCTCACCCTCATCCCCCTCCTTGTCAGCCCAGGGGTCTTCTTCAGCCTGGGAAAAGCACGACCATAAACAACGCAGGCAAACAAACCACCTGCTTCCTGCTGAGATCTCATGTTGTTAAATGTGTGGACAGAAATAGAACAGGGCAACCTGGCAATAGAATCAGATTAGATGGAATAGACAGTGGAAAAAGAATCACTACCAAACACACAAGGAGGAACCAGGCCGTCTGAGGACGGTTGATAATGAGGAGAGGGAGAGTCCAAAGGACTGAATTCATCTAGATCCAATCCGATTGATGGAAAGTCTAACCACTGATCTACAGCAGCATCCTTTTTCTTTCACACACCAGCTTTATGACCCACCTGCGGGCACCTTAATGAGGACACGCTAATTTTAGCATGCTAACATTAACATCAGTGTTGATCCTGCTGCTGCTGCTCTACACGTCTGACCGACAGCTGAACCAGGCGATCAGTTAAACATCATGTCATCTTCTCCACAGGACTTTGTAGCGAAATGTACTTACTGCTCATAAGAAAGTAAATACAAGTGACTGTTTTCATAAAACCTTTGGTTTATGTTCTGTAGGATGGCTACAGTCAAATTACCGGTAATGATAACTATTTGGGGAAGTTTACACCGAATTGAACTGCATTGAAAATGTCAGACGCAATCAGCAATAAAATTGTCAAATCATAAAAGCTTTTCTATTCTTTTCTTTAAATGTTATATTGTGCGACCTTTCTAATATAGTCCTATATCAATCAATATTGTGTTAAATACCACAGAACTGGTGAGAATACACTGAATATGTATTGATTCCAATCATTTATTTCTCTCTAGTGTTGAAATAGAGTACCGTAGTCATAACACTGTAATGTCAGTGAAATGATCTCGTTTATGAATAACTATATTAAGAAGATTTCACCACTTCAGGCCTTTGGGGTAAAGGCTGTAGTTCCGAGGAAGAACGACATGACAGTGGCATGTTAGCAATCCTTGGCATTGATGGAGGTCTCCAACCTGTCTGTCATCAGAATGACACAGAAACCTGTAAAAGCTGTCATGGCACCTCCGTCACTCAGGATACTGCGGAAGAGGTAAACAATAGTTGTCCTAAAAGATTTTCTTTTAACTTTTTGCTGAAAGTTCATCATGAGACCCTAGAACTATATTCACTCCGATCACTCCGTGTTTGTAACTTGAACGTAGGATTGTTAAGAGTTACAGCCTCCACATTCATTGTCACACGGCTCATTCATCTTCTCCTTGTTCTCAGTGTGAGAAACGTCTCTGGTATGAGACGTATGCGTTTGTCCAAATCTGCTCCCGCTCACATATTTTCAGAGTGACTCTGAAGAGTTACAAGTCCGATCTAACAGTTTGGGCACCATACTGAGACGGTCTGCTGGAAGCACCTGCTCTCTTCCTCAGCTGTGAATCATACTGGTTGACGAGAATCTCATTGACACACACACGCAAATCCAGGGATTCCCTGAGGTCTAAGGCAGGGGGCCACGCCACAGTGGTCCCAGCATGACATGTCTGGCTGTCTGCTCGTTGGCTTCCTGCAGCACATTGATCCATCTTAACTTCTGTGAAGCTGTTGGTCCACAGAGGACACACTGGACATCCCTCACCTCTAGTGAAATATAACCTTCACTTACAGACCAACAGGGCTGTCTGATCTGGACGGGTGGGGTTAGGGTAGGACTATCATGAAGCTGTCCCAGTATTGATTGTCCAGCTGTTTCTACGTGAGCTGTTCCAACGACAGGGACGTCAGCCTGTAGTGGGGGTATTGATTCCCTGCTTTGTGTTTTTAATCACCCTATTTGTGCCATATGCTCAACAGATGATATGACTTAAAGGACCAACTCAAAGTCTAAGTGTGTGTGCTGACATTTCAGCCCACCAGTTGGTCCCAGTCTGTCTGCTTTCATTAGATACGTTTCAATAATGTTTGTTTTCTGCACTTTGACACGGTCCAGCCACTGTTCCATGGGTTTGTGTTTGTGCACTCGTAGCTGGAACTCATAAAGACTTCCAGCAAAGCATGTAGTCATGTGACGGTTCACTGCTTGATGTCATTTGTTGTCCTATAACCCAGCAAGACGTGGTAATATAGTGTGTGGTGGCTGTCACATGCTTCCCATGACATCAGTGCTTCAGTCACTTTGTACAAAACAGAAATAAAAATGTACCATCTTTGCCATTTTATTGACCTAACAAGGAACAAGGAAGTCTGTGAAGGTTCTCAGTCATCCAGGTCATGGTATCTTGCTGGGTTAAATCGAGGCAACTGGACTTCTGAACCAGAAGTCCAGTTGCCTACGATTTAACCCAGCAAGATAAGGAACAAGGAACAAGTTAAGCCAGAAAATAATAAAATTGTGGACTGGATGATGGGCAGATGTGCCTGTTCTTCCTTTGTTTACACCGACAGAACAACAATAATAATTCACAGATGTTTATGAAAATAAACAAATCAACAACCATATAAGTCACAATAAAAACCCCATATGAACAAAAGATCCTGAAATGACACCACACGTGTTTCCTTGTGCTCATGACGGACAAACATACAATTGATGTGTGAAGTATCTGCCCCAGCCTGATTGGTTTTTGATTTTGCTGTTGCTCTCTGCCTTTTGTTTAATTCATCAGTTCACTCTGCCTTTTTCCACTGCAGCTGATGCTAATAGCTTTGGTCAGGCTTCTTATCTCCTGGTCCTCGGCTGATTCATAATGCCTTCAGGCGTGGGAGCTCTTCGCTCTCATTAAGGATGGCAATTATGTCGGAGTGGCGGGGATCCTTCTCAGAATCTCTGCTCCATGAAGAGGAGATAGAATATGAGGAATTATCAGTGATCGTTTGACATGTCGGACAAAGGAGATGCAGCCTTCTACTCCGACATGATGGTCACATGATGAGAAGTACGGTGATGAAGACTTGTTTTTAAACATAGACATGTGCATGGTGTAAATGGAGCTGTCTGAGAAGTTGCAATATTCACTTCACCAGGGGAAATCAGGCCTTCACACCCAGGCTAGATCCCACAGGAGGAGGAAGGATATGGGACAGCGCTGAATGGACAGGGTCTTTTATTTATTTATGAGCAGAAGACTGCCTTGGAACAACAATGCTAATCCTAACAAGGAAATGCAGCTCCCCAGTGTTTGGTGCAGGTTCGTTGCCAGGCTCGCTGCTGACACCATGACAATAGACGTTGCCCAGACATGTGACGGGGGCTGAGCGGCAGCGAGCTGCATGGGAGGCTGAGGCACAGGAGGCTCTGCAGTGTGAAACCGTCAGCGATGCAGGCGGAATGCATTTGAATCCGAAGCAGTTGGGACTGCCTGTGGGCTCCTGACAGCTGACGACTGTCCTTTGGTAAGGGAGGCGGGTCCAGATGCTGAGACCAGCACACGGATGACGGTAGCGTGATGTTTCAGTTGTGTTTTGGTACGACACGGTGATTAGTGGATGTATGTTCTAGCTTCCCGTTTCCCTGGATTCGACACTTGTTTCTTGTTCTCGTACAGTCGGGACATTCACCTGAGCCTCTCGGGGGGGGGGGGGTCCAGTGTTTCTATGGTTATGTTCAGCCTTCATTCAGCGAGTGGAAAACCTCCGTTGCTATGCGAGTTAGATGAAGCTCATTCACGTGGAGGTTTTCTGCTTTGTCAACAGGGGGGGCGGCAGAAGTGGTTGACAGGCCCCTAATGGACGTCTCAATCAGCAAAGACGCCGGCCTTTGTGTAGCTTATTGCAGATAATGTGAGTTTATTGCACACAAATGTGACTGAAAGGCTCCAGTGGGATGGTAGTGAGCCGGCCCCCCTAATGGGCCTCGTGAAAGTGGCTGCACTGACTCATTTTCATTCCCTCAGTGATCTCCAAGGCTTTTGTGCCCTGTAAAATCATGCTGAAGTGCACATCACCCAGCGAGGTCACAGTTCTGTCCGAACTCGAGACAGAAGCAGCCTGAAACAGTATCGGTGTCTGGTCCTGATCCGGATGACGGATTGGTCTGTGCGGCATCAAATGAAAGCTTTAATCAGAAAACTGTTCCTGTTGTTAATTTGGATTTGGTTCATTTTGCAGTCGGTCATCTGTTATTCTTTGTAGCCCCCAGTTTGTTTAGTTTACCACAGGAAATGTCTCCATGGGATGTGTTTCTACTGCAGCCAGCATGTAAAGTTTAGGTTCAGAAGTTCAGGTTCCAGAATGGGACCTGACTGAGTTGATCTGTGAAGGAATCCTCAATCCTCACGTCGAGGGCTTAACGTTCCTTTTGGCATGTGATAATGCTGCTGCTTTCTGACAGAACAGAGGATGAAGATGTGTTCCTAAAATAACCTCGCAGAGAATCTCCACATTGGAAGCGAGGCGATGCTGTGCAGAGGGTCCCCGTTGTGGATTCAGATGTTTTTTGTCTCGTCAACAGTAACTTTATGTCTCACTGGTGTGTTACATGCTTCGGACTTAATTAAAGCACCATAAGTCCCATGACCCTCCAGGGACCCGTTGGGGGTGATGAGGGGTTGTATGGATCAGCCTGCTCTATATACACAAGAGCGTCTGCTTAAAATCAAAGTATTTTGGGATCTGGGTCTGAAGGGCAGCCGAGGTCAGCCCGCATTTCAAACACATGTCTGTCACAAAACCCCTAAAACAGTCCCAACCCCACCACCTCCTCCCTGTTCCACATTGTCTATGTCACAGTAAAAAAAAACTGTGACGTCAGCACCCACATGGACGAGGTGCTGCTCTGGAGTGTGGTGGAACCATGTCCCCCCCCTCTCTGGAGTGTGGTGGAACCATGTCCCCCCCCTCTCTGGAGTATGGTGGAACCATGTCCCCCCCCTCTCTGGAGTATGGTGGAACCATGCCCCCCCCCCCCTCTCTGGAGTATGGTGGAACCATGTCCCCCCCCTCTCTGGAGTGTGGTGGAACCATGCCCCCCCCCTCTCTGGAGTGTGGATCATCGGAATCACTTCAGCCCCCACAGAACGCTGCAGGTCATGCTGTGCCTCTGTCACCTCAGCCGTTCATTTCCATTGGGATTGAGCAGCAGGTGGACGACTGAGGCTGACACCGTTGGTGTCAGGTGAGCGCTATGACAACAGCTTCATCATGTCAGGGAGCGTTGTATAAAGGGATTTTCAAGCGGAGGCGCTGGTAAAGTGTTTCTTCCACAGCTGGGACCCGACAGTCAGGTCAGAGAGGGGTGTAAAACGTGCTGAAGAGTAGGACAACATCATCACCGTCATCACCCTCCTTCCATGGAAACCTATTAATGACCTCATGGCAGGATTTGATCCACATGCGCAGGCAAGCCGACTAATTGAACCCACAAACGCAAATTAGGCTCAGCTCCCCGAAGCCACATGTCCACTGGGCAGAGATAAACAAGGCAGAGGACCAGTCTGATGACCAGATGACCATTGGGTGGAAAGTCTGTCTGTCAGAAGCTTCTCGACAGAAAGCGACGTCAGACATCACAGACGTGCAGTCTGCGGCCCGTCGTCCACACTCAGCGGCCCCCACGCTGTCTGCTGATGAGACGAGAGCTAATGGGGCTAACAGTGGCGGGGGGCTAGCCCCACTAGATGTTAGCAGAGCAAAGGACGCTGGCTGTGGATCGTCCAGAGTTCAGCATAATCAGATCAGCTCAGTACACTGATAAACCTCGACGTCGTCTCTCCATCATCTCGGCCTGTTACTGTTATTTGACTGATGCTGGACGCTGTGAACGTAGAGACTTCAGCTGCTGGATGCTGTGAACGTAGAGACTTCAGCTGCTGGACGCTGTGGACGTAGAGACTTCAGCTGCTGGACGCGTGTGAACGTAGAGTCTTCAGCTGCTGGACGCTGTGGACGTAGAGACTTCAGCTGCTGGATGCTGTGAACGTAGAGTCTTCAGCTGCTGGACGCGTGTGAACGTAGAGACTTCAGCTGCTGGACGCTGTGGACGCTGTAGGTGGGAAAAAAAGATCTCACTTCCAGAAAAGGAACAGACACAGACACTTAACAGTGTCTGTGTCTGTTCCACACAACACATCTACCACATTTCTCTTTGAAGAACTATTGTGAGACCTGTTTTTGTTTTAATGCCACAGAGAGAGAGTTACTGACCGTGTTAGGGAGCAGGCTGACCCCGGGTCAGCGTGTCGTGTGTTTCTTCCTCTCCTTCGTTCTCAGCGGTCCGTCACAGAGTAGTTGTTGTATGGCTCTCAGTTGCCCTGAGAACGCCCCGTTCCAGCTGGAGGTTGATGGCAGCTGCTCTCTCGTGAGTCTCTGGCGGGATCCTGGTCCATATATACGTTGAGGTGATCTGCTGTGTGGAGGTCAGGTCCATATACCGGTTCGAACCGGTTTTCTGTTTCCCTGTATGCTCACCTTCTCTGGAGCAGGCTCCTTTGTTGTCCTAACCAGCCATATAGGGTTCAGAGGTTGGCAGGACTGGTGACCCAGTTAAATATGGTCTGAGAACAGGAAACAGAAGAATGAATTTATTTTCCTCCAACGTGGATCAGCTGTTGTCAGCCCCTGACCAACCAGCAGGGGGCGTGTGAGTGGCGACTGCTGCTGTTCGCCAGCCGTCGTCTTCTGTAGTGACAGATGACTCACCAGCAGGCTGCGCTGTGATTGGCTGCTGATACAGGTAGTGAAAGTAACACGCTGGGACTTTCCAAAGGACAACGACCTTACACGAGCGTGTGCTATAATGGAAAACATCAATAACAAACAGCTGCGAAATGTTCCAGAAAGCGGAATCAGTTGAAATCCCCACTTTGGTCCTGAAATGAGGAAAAACTGCGGAATTCTTGGGATGAGCTGAATTCAGACATAAAACATGATGTCTGACAGTTGAAAAATGTCATTCAGGATGAATAAACTCAGGAGTTTAAGTAAACGTGCTTTGTAAACTCGTCCCTGGACTTAAATTCAAGGACCGAATGTCTCCTGTGAATGGAAAAGAACAAATAAACATTAAACACGTGTTTTAATGTAAATTCAACAGTAGATTTGACCTTTTCTAAACTTTTAAATATTAAAGTTTTACATTCAGTGACTTTAAAACATCAGTGAAGACAAATAGTGAACAAGTTGTGTGTGTGTGTGTGTGTGTGTGTGTGTGTGTGAGACAGCAGCTGCTGACACCGTCTACCCGGTGACAGGTGACTCTGCGCTGTGATTGGTCGATCCACCGGTCGGAGCTGCAGTTTGTGAACTTCTCTGTCAGTTTCAGTGTGAGTCTGTTGAAGATGACGCTGATGAAGATGTTCCAGCTGCTCGTCGTCCTGTCGTGTGTCCTCCAGGTCCCAGCGGACAGTGAGTGTCCAACCAACCAGCCTACTAACTAACTAACTAACTAACTAACTAACGTTCTTCTCTCTTCTCTTCAGGTCAACATGATAACATTTACATCAATGGTTGTTCAGAGACTGATGGAGAGCAGATGTACGCTCTGGATGGTGAAGAACTTTTCTACGCAGACTTCAAACAGGGCAAAGGAGTGGAGCCCCAACCCCCGTTTGTCGATCATATGAGTGTCCCAGGAGGGTATGACGTTGCTGTGGGGAATCAACCGATCTGTAAACAAAATCTGAAGACGGTTCGAACTTCTCTGAAGAATCCTCCTCTGGAACTGGGTAAAGACAAACGGGTTTGAATTCTGTCAGGTCCTCAGAGGGGTCGTTGTTCTCGATGAAGGAGGTCGTGTTCCGTCCCTCTCACTTCGTCTGCTCCGTCTCTTCAAAACTACTGCCCCCCCCCCAAATCCTCCCTGTTGTAGTGTCTCATGTTTTTGTTGCCCCCCCCCCCCCCACACACACACACACACACACACTTCCTGTTCTTCTTCCTCTGTGAAGAAGGACGAGGGGTGGTACAGGTGTTCTCTGACCCAACGTGTACTGATGACGACAGTAACTGTGTGTGTGTGTGTGTGTGTGTGTGTGTGTGT
>JBBMJM010134524.1:0-12160 GCA_037832705.1 Centriscus cristatus
TCACCCCGTACATTTTTAAAGGAAAAAACATTTTGTACATACATAAGCCGCACCTGTCTATAAGCCGCAGGTGCCCAGATATTACACCTATCTCACTTTTTCTGCTAGAGCGCCCCCTGGCGGCTGTAAGAAAAACATAAATTGGCCGCACCTTTGTATAAGCCTCATGGTTCAAGATTTATGAAAAAAGTAGCGGCTTATAGTCCAGAAATTACAGTAGTTACCTGAGCCGACTTCAAGCTTATTTGGCAGCAAATTACAAGACAGGTCCAGTGTGAGTGTTTCGGGTGAGAATGTGCCGGATTGTTCTCCACGTGGGTCTCTATTCCTGCCTGCACACGAATGAAGAGGTGTGGGTTATGATCCTCTTCAATATAGAACCGGTTCCAGTCACAAACCTACATTGCTATGAGAAGACTGCAATTAAAAATAGATTGTAGCATGCAGAAGTGCATATGCTTCCCCAGCAGCGACGTAGGTGGACAACTTGTACGTTACGGAGGCAGAGACGGGGGCTCTCAGAAGCCATCGGAGATCAGTCCACACTTAGAATCACACTCGTTAATGAATTCATGATGATTTGTGAAAACATATTACGAGCGTCTTCTCTCAGCTCGTGGCATCAAAAATGCATTTGCGTTCTGAAAGTTTAAACAGCTTCAAGCTGTTGAACACCACGGACTCATCCTCGGTGACACGTCGACTCGACATCATCTGAACTAATCGCATCAGGGCGTACGTCTGCTTTCACCCGGCCCATTATCCTCGTATCATCCTTTGTAATGATGCACACACGTCCCCACACTGGACGGGTTTCCAAATGACAGCCAAGCAGAAAGCCACTAAGCGCCGCCGTAGATGATGAGATGTTCCTCGACTCCAACCGCTGACTCAATTAACGGCGGAGAAGGAAGCCACCCTTTTCCTAATGTCAACCTTAAAACGTTTCCCCAGGAACCAATTACTGGTGAGTGAGTGCGCCTAATTCGCTGTGACACGTCTGGCTGCACAAAGGCACGAGGAGCCCGAGACAGAGCTGAGACGAGGGCGCGCAGGTTCAGGCCACAGCGAGATGAACCGTCTCCTTCTTTTCTTTTTTTTACGCCTCCACATTCACATTTCTGTCACTACATCGTGACCTTAAGCCATAAGCCAACAAGGGACGGTCCGTGACACCGGCAGCTTTAGTATTCCGCGTTCAACCCCCTCATCCATCACATTTTTAAGGTCAGCTTCTATTTTCAGTCACTCTATCAAAAGACACACACACTGAAAATATAATCATGTTAACACCCAAAACACGTAAGAACAAAGTGCTCAAACATGAACACGAGCCGGACGGATTCGTCCGATACACGCACAAAGAATCCTCCGATAAATGCGTTTCTTGAAAAAAAAAGAAGAAAAAGACGCAGATCAAATAAGGGAAGATTCCCGTCACATACTGAGTTCTGTTTCTCGGGTTTCCCTCCTCCCTCCCTCCTCCATCCCCCCCCCCACCTCCATCCATAACCTTACAAAATCTGGTGATTTGTACTATAAAGTTTTTTTTTTTCATTAACCTTAATCAATCTTACATTTTTGGCTCAAATCAGTGAAATTTCGACTTCACTGTCGAAATACTGAGAAACGAGGTGCGGTGAGGTCTCAGCTGCATGTGCCTCACGGGGCTCTGACAATGACTGCTGGCTGCGAGTGGGGAGACCGAAGCCATGTCTCGCTGTATGTCCCTGTTCAAACGTTCAAAATCTTTTGCTGTACGAATATTTTTTTGTCAACATCTGTGTGTGTGTACCACTGTGACGGCTCTGAAAAGGTACTCGGTGAGACACGCAGTGTTCCTGCATCATGCTAGGGGGCAGTAGTGAGCACAGGGATTCTTCTTTAAGTCAGTGAGTCGAGCGCAGCATCCGTTAGTTTTCACTTTCCAAATGGAGTATGACCGATCTAAACTCTAACACTTTTATAAACTGGACTTTCAGTGGAAGGAGGAGGAACTAATTAAAGGACGACCAACAATCTCCATGGAGACAGAGCGACTTTAAAACTGAGGGAGCTTTTCTACAAACAAGTTAGACTTCATCCAGGATCAATGAGATAAACATCTCTTTCTGCTGAGAGAATAAAATGTTTGAATTTTAAGTTTCCACCGCTCTGTATATGTTGTACGTGAAAGACCCAGAAGATGCTGGAGGGGTTGGAGGTGTTGTGTGTCTCATCTGGTCGGGTGAGGTGTCAGAGGCTTGTAAAGAAATGGAACATCCGGATGACCTGAACTTGATGGATGTGCTGCACCAAAACCTCTGAAACGGACAGATTTGTCTTTGGGGAGATGGAGAAGTATGGAAAAGGCCCTTACCTACCTGGGTCAGAGAACGAAGAGTAGTTCGACTACTAACAAAATGACAAAATGAATCATTATATCAGGAAAACAGCACTTCTTTCTTTCTAAGTGATTATGAGGAGTTAAAAAACAAACTTTTATTTTGAGAAACTGGACTTGTTTCATTTTCATGACAACTGCGAATAAAATGGACGCACGGTCTTTAACAAAGAACAGCTTTGATCCGCTCGGGTCCATGTTGTCATGTCTGCAGGAAAGCAGCAGCGACGTGTCTGATGAGCAACAAACGGACCCTCGGAGACGGTCGCGTCCGCATTAGTGGTGGATGTGCAGGAGGAGAGTTTGACACAGCGCTCCATTGTGTGTGACTTAACAGGCGCGATGCACAACTGTCATCCATCACCCACACACTGCCAGCAGGGAGGCGCGCGCACACACACACACACACACACACACAAACGCCCTAATGTGAGCTCCAGCCCGGCTCGTGCACACAAACACAGTTTGGAGGAAAAGTTCTCAGCACTTGGCAACAAGCGTCCCCGCTCAGTCTGAGACCTGACGTTGTTCAGAATAGATTCACACCCCAAAAGCCCTTAAGTTCTGCTGATCAGCAGCAAATTAATGCCAAACGAGTCCCACGAGCTGCACCGGAGACGAAACAGACAGGAAGTGGCATTTAGCCGTGACAATCCAGACATTAGAAAACACAGCACATTACACTTGTTGTTGCGAGCTGACAAACCCGAAGACGAGGCCCGCGTTTGTTTACTTTCCGTTCAGCCGTGTCATGATCATTTCCCTACTTTTAATTGGATACACCTTGTCACCTTTCACTTGCACTGGGTGGTGATTTACCACAGGGAATACGTCTTCATACTCAGGGTTTGTTTATGTTCCGTGCGCTAAAACTGCTACTGTGTCCTCCGAAAACGAAAAAAGAAAAAAAAAAAGAGGTAAATTACGCAACAAGTAAATAAATTAATATAAATACTCTCCCAGAAGTCTCACCGAGGGGCCCAGTTAGCTCGGCGTGGCTCTAATTAGACTCCCGAGTTGACTCTTGGCGCTTGTTGTTTCCCAGGAATCAGACAGGCATGAAAATGACAGAAAGGAAAGTTTCTTTTAACACTTTCTTTCTTACGGTGACAGTGTATGCTGTGTTTGGGCGGAAAAAAAATAATAATATAAATATAAAAACTTGTGATGACCAGACTTCTTTAAAAAATAATAATAATAAATAATTATTACATACACACACAGCACCAATGAAAACCTCAGCACCTGTTTACAGCACAGACATACACAAAACAAAAAGGGAGAAAAAAGTGCCGTAGAAAGGTGCCAGCGGTGTGGGGGCGAGGGCGGAGGGCGGAGGGCTCATCCAGTAAAGGGAATGTTTGGTCGTCTGAATGTAGGACGATGTCCTGGTACTTCATTCAAAACCAGGAAGGACAGTACTAGAGGAGTCAACAGGCATGATGTTTGATGTACGACTTCTGGCTAAGACTCACGAGGTAGATCGAGCACCACCACCCCCCCCAGGTGTGTAAAAATGGACCCTATGTCTGTTTATGGTGAAGCGGTGCAGGATGCAGCTGCACCCTGTGACTCCCGTGACACCTGTCACAGGTGGCGCTGTGACTTTCAGCCCAGCTGCAGAAACACACTCCATTTGTGGCTCCTCTGACTACACGGGGTGGGGGGTGGGGGTGGGGTGTCAAGAGGCCACAGCCTGACTGAGGCCCAGTCCAGTGACATGAGGTGAGTTGGTGGCCGTGAGGCGTTCATGACCCACACAAATGCTGCATTCGTGACAAACAAGTACGTTGAAAGCATTTCGTCTTTATTCTTTTTTATCCTTCACTCATGTCTCATGCCACATATTAGAACACGATTCAGAAATGAAACTCATCTTCTCCTCTCGTAATGTGTTTATGAATTCATTTCTGTGTTTCTGGAAGAAAAATCTCATGAGTTGATTTGATTTTTTCTTTTGGAATTAAAGTCTGGATAAACATCAAAGCCAGAATTCATTAGCTTATCACGCATCCCTAACGCAGTAGTCCTCCGTAGTCATGACAACCGCCTCTGACGCTCTGAATTCCAATCACGTGTCCAGCAGGTAACGCTGATGGACGACGCCGGCGCTTCGTTCTTTCAATGTTTGTGGTGTTGATGCCTCCGGCTCTTCCAAGAGCAAAACTCACACCGAGGCAGCGAAATACCAGCTGCTCCAGAGACAGCGAACCGTCGTCCACCGCTTCACCAACATCTGGAATATGTTGCTCTGCGATTGCAAAAAACCCTCCAAGACCCCAGACCCACGCTACGGAGCACGGGTGGCACACGGGGCGCACAACTTACAGATCTTTTTAAAAGAAACAAAGAAAAAGAAAACATGACATTACACAAAAACTCCATTATTATTTATTATATTTGTCTTTATTTTACATTTGTCTGTGTCTCTCTGCAGATCGGCTAATAGTTTATATATTATTATTATTATATGATGGAGCAACTACTTATTGTACATTGACTGTAAAGACCCGCTCTGCTGTTTTCCAGCAGACAGACGTCAGCGCAGACAGACATCCGCCGCTTTTTACAGAACGCCACAATAGTTGTGATTTGTTGAAGGTCAAGCTTTCTTGCGTTCCAGGGAAGTCTTTGTGCACACTTTCAATGGCGTAGCATTGACTCGACAACATGTGGTCCTTTTATTCCGATGGAGCCACGGATCGGATTTGGGTTTTTTTCCAGGGAGCTCTTAGTGGCCCTGGACCAGTGACAAGCAGCAGCTCGGCATGTGAATAAACCCCAGTATGGTGCATGAGAGAATCTTCGATCATTTCGACCACGGAACAAACTCACTCACTCACCTCTTGTGTTTCTTCCACCTCTACCTCGACTCCCCTCATCCCCGACTTTATTTCTCTGACCGATACTTCCTCCTCCATTTAACACTCACAGACAACGACACACGAGACACTTCCTGCGTTCCCCACCGAGTCTCTGCAGGTGTAGACACCAGCGGGTTGAGCGCCGACACAGTCAGGTCGGCATCATCAAATCAAATATCAAATCAGTGAGAATCAAATATTCTCATACAGCAAATGATCGGATTACGGCCATTCGTCAAAATGCCAAGAGTGACATTTCACCATCCATTAGGGACCATTACATCGCAAAAGACGAGCAGCCGCATGGAATTTAATCAGGAAAAAAACAACGACCGATACAGAAATCAGTTATGTTTGAGTGCAGCTCAGAGTATTAGTCAGAGACAACAGGGAGTGAAACTGATTCATCACCAGGTGATGCTGCCACCTGCAGAGAACGGGGCAGAACAGAGCCGCACGAGCTGTCACGGACGAGGACGAGGAGCCGACGCATCGCCATAGTACGTCCTTTCTTGAGTGAATGGTGCGTGGCTTGGAGGGCATATTTGGGGGGGGGGGGGCTGTATGACATCAGCCTTTGTTTTACTGTTGAACGACGTTCTCAGAAGTCCTTGGAAGGATTGACGTCAGTGAACGACGGAGATAAACGTCGATGTTTGTTCTGGTTGTTCCTGATGTTCATCATCGTTCTCTGTTGGTTTAAACCGCCAAAGTTCACTCGGGGGTCACGTGGTGGTGCCGAAATCCTTCCGGAGTGAACCCCGCTCCGTCTCCATGCTTGTGTCATGGAAAAGCACCATGACGGCAGCGACTCCTCTGCCTTCGCCATTGTTTCATATCACCGTGGTGGGTACGTGGTGTGGACCACCCTGTGTGTGTGTGTGTGTGTGTGTCTTTGACACCTCCGCTGCAGACTTCTTTTTGGACGAGAACCCACAACTGTTGTCTCGTGTCGTGTTCAACGTGGGAGCTCGTGACTAGAAGAGCGCCGCTCCGATCAGCGCCGGACTTCGCTGTAACACCTCTGACACATCCTCCACCGAGAACAAACCGCCGTTGTTCGGACTTTGAAGCACGTTCGCGCACAATGTGGAGCTCGCCAAGGATCCGCCTCAGCACCATGAGACGACCGCTGACCTTTCTCTCCCTTGACCACACGGCAACAAGCACATGAATGAGGGAAGGAGAAAACAAGTTCTGCATTAATATTTCATGTTCCCGTTCTCCTTCATCCTCTTTTTGTTCGTCTTCACGGTGGACTCACGCCCGTGGGCCTGCGCCGATAAAGCGGAGATATTGGCGTTGTCTAGCTTTGACGTTCGATGAGTCCCAGCGTCAGCCTCCGGCTGTTTAAAAACAAACAAGCCACAGCCTCGGTGAACCTCCTGCCCCGTGGGCTCAGGCTGACCTCCGCGACCCGCGCGTTGAGAGGTAGACCGCTAATCCAGCGGACCACGGTGCTTTCAATCAGACACGTTCTCCTCCCTCCCACCCCTGCTACCCCTCCCTCCGCTTCTTCACTTGGCTCATTCTCTCCTGCCATCACTCCCATTTAAACCCGGTACGCAGGGGGCCTGACCGCGTGGATTGATTTCCAGTAAGGCAGCGTCTAGAGCACATTCTGGAGCTTTCCGGACACGTTCATCCTCCTTTATTGCACTCAAATCTCAAGGGGCCGCCATGTCTGCTCCTTAGGCTTTACTGTTGACGCACACACACACACACACACACACACACACACACACAGTGAATAACAGCATCCCCACATCCAAAAACAGTCTGTGGGTTTCGCTGCGGAACACAAATTTCATTTTTAATGAAATGATAACTCAGTCCGTTTCATCGCAGCGGGCTTATCAACCTATTACAGCGCCTCAAATCGGATAACTCGAGATGAAAGAATCTCCTCTGACCGACACGCCGCAACTAGGAGCCCCTCACCTCTCTGCACCCACTCGCTTCTGAAGGGGAGACGACGACTCGCTGTTAAAATCCTCCGTCCTCGCTCCGCGGAGGCTCCTGACAAGTCATGCCCAATTAATGTGTCGGTTCAAAGTTTTAATACACTCGCGGAGCGTTGTTGCTATTCGGCCCGGTAGATCAGGACCCCGGGATAATGAGATTTCTTTGCACCTGGTGATTACCTCGAGCAGCCGAGCAGAAACAAAAGCGATCAAGACGGCAGGATGTGTCCGTCAGCGGCCCGTCGCTCCCATCGACCTTCGTAGCTGCCTCGTACCTGCTGTGAACTCATGGGTCCAAACTGAGAGACTCATCAAAGAAATCCTGTGCTTGTTCACAGACCCACTCGCCAATTTATTTACCACGTCTAGACGACTAACAGGAGATAACCGCCGCACGAGGCAGCCTGCCCTACTCGATTACATTTGGCTTGGAAGACACGCCGGCCTTTGCTGCGGCTATTTTAATGATAAGCTGCCAAAAACCGTAAACCTCCAAGTTCCTATTGAGATTCCAAACACGCCGTGAGCTCGGTCTCATCTATTGTCGTTTTGTCTGCTCCCGCGTGCCGCCGTCGGGAGGAAACGCTGGCAGAGTGACACAGGATGACTGGGTGCCGCTGGCTGGCAGCTCAGTAATGATGAGATAGATGTATGACAGCCACTCACAGGAAAGTGTCAGCCTATTTGTCTTTCTGTCTCCGCAGAGAGACGGACGACCCTTCAACCCCGCGCCAGTGGAAATATTCGCAGCGGTGCCGTGTCGCGGGAAACAAATCATCCTCCCTCCCAGACCTGCCGCTCAGCCTTCAGGACTTGTTTGGGTTGAATTAGTAACGCGCTTGTACCGTTTTACTTGTCTTTGGACAGCATGAAACAAGTCAGGTACAGTTTGGAAAAGTATGTCGCATGAGCGCTTTGACTTTACACGGAGGCTCTTTTTTGGATGGTTGTATTTGCTCGGAATTTCTCTGAATTACTCTGTTTTCTTCGGGGGGCAGTGACTCAGAGTGAGTCTCAGACGACACTGGCCTCTTTGACATCTGCTGTTTTTCACCATTTTAGATGGTTCCGTTTGCTCGGCAGACAAAGAAGTGACACATCTACCGTCTCCTCTTCGTTTTTTCTTTGGCGGATTTCAGCGCCACCTACAGGCCTGGAGTGTGAACTACAGCCAGTTGAGACATTAACTATGGACCCATACGGATACAAACATTCTTGACACAGACATTTGACAAGGAAAAAAAGATACGTTGACCTGACTCACTTTGTGTGTGGCACATTTGCCTTTTCATTAAGCTCTCAGTAATTATTTGCCCTAGAATACATTAGGACCTTTCCAGAATCACACACCGAATCTCTGGGGATCGAGGTCAGCCACACATGTAGTGGAGGGGCAGAGGGCCGGTGTGGGGAGTAGACCGACAAGATTGAAGGAAACAATTATCTGCATTCATTTCCCTCGGGAGCAGCATCAGCGTCGTCATTTCCCACGATCGGCCCCGGCGTCGCATGTTTTAGTGAAATTCAATCTCATTTTAAGAGACAATTCACTCCTCACATTCACGTGTCGCTTTTGTCGCTTGTGTGATCATCTTCAAGGACCCGCAGCGCCCTCACCGGTCTCGACTCCTTTGAAGGCGCCTCACTGTGATTGCCTCCCACGGTTGCCATGGTAACAACAGGTTGGGCTTCGGGGAGTTCAGAGAAGGTGCGAATTGCGTTTGTCGATGCAACAGTCGTTAATGAGAAAATAAGCGCTCAGGGATGGGTTTTGTTGTCAGAGCTCTGGTGGGGGAGGGGCCACGTTTTCCATACACTTGAGTTAGTTTTACATTAACCAATTCACCACATTGGCCATGAGCTGCTAAGGTTGGTGAGCGTAGTTACGGAACGGCAAAGAATCTCAGTGTCTATTTCAGAGCAAATGACAACATTTATATCTTTTCTATTTAACACAACTGACTCTTCTGCAAAGTGAAGCCACTTTGAATGGCTTTAGTAACATTCTTAACTCAGTTTCAGTTAACACGTCTAATTAGTCATTCTAAGAGGCTGTTTTCGGAATGTTGCCAACATTTTGTCGCTGTGGTTTTAATGTCGTTGTCTCTCCTGGCACCACGGCGTCCCCATGGTGACAGCTTGATGGATGTGGTCGTACGACTGAATGGGATTTGCTTTGTGGCCTACGTGAGGTGTCACTGTGTATGAAAGAAGATGTAAAGGCGGTTTGCTCAGACACAGAGCGCTCGCGGTTCAGGTTCCACCATGAAAAGCAATGAAGAAAAAGGACGCGGTCGGAGCACAGGAGGAGGATCGTTTTAGATCACATACTGATATATCTACAACACTGTTTACAGTAGTTAAACACAGTCTTTAAATCAGGTTTTAATTGAGGACTGAAGATTAAAAAAAACTCAAACTCGCGTCTTACCGGGGTCTGTAAGTAACGGGAAACACCTGAGTCGACCTGTGAGAGTCTGAGCCGGAACAGAAACTACACCGACTGCGTCGCCAAGGGACTCTTGTGAACGCATTGTGTTTTTAATTCAAGCACTTTTTAATCGAGCAGGGCGAGCGTCCGCCGCGGGCAGACATCACGGGGCCGCTCCGAGATCCACCATATCCATCTGTGGTATTGTAGCGCCGCTGACACAGAGCGCCGTCCTCTGCCTGCAGCAACAGAGATAAATGGACTTGTTCGCTGTGTTAAACGGAATTTATTGGTTCTGACTTGGCGAGCGGCACACTCCTTCAGTAAAACCCACTGACACTGGCCTCCAGTTTCTGTCCCACTGACTGACAAACAAACCAGGTGACAATATTTGCTCCTGGGCGGAGGAACCAGCCCGTTTCGGAATCGCAAACACCTGCCGACATCATGTTACTACGCCACCTTAGGAGAGTTCCGTTGGACGACTCTTCTAAGGCTGACGCTCTGTTTGTGCGACCGCTGGTTGTTTCCTGTCTCCGAGTGTATTTAATCCAGCGGCGAGGGGATCGTCTCCGCGGGTCGACTGTCGAAGGTCTTGTTAACAGCATGTGACAAGGCATCCATCAACCCACAGCCAACGGTGTCTCATTTCTTTCCACTATTCTTTCAAGCGCTCCCAGTCTCGGGAAAGATAAATTGATAAATGTCAGGTGAGAGACGTAATATCCTACCCGAGGTTTTTGATCACAGGCTAACTTCAGAAATTCAATTCCAATATTTTGCTCCAGCAGGAGTCTTACCAGGCGGATCGTGGACGGATTTGAGCATTAAAACAAAATCCCTCTGGGTTATCAGGTACCGCCGGCCCTGTTCCTCTAATACCGACTTCACCTTTTACGTGCCTGCAGCCCGACGAGTGGAAAGCCCCGGAACGCCGCGCTGGAAAACCGGTGACTGATCACAGTCGATCAGTAAACTCAGGTTATTTTACATAAACGTCCGCCGGCCTCATCGAACACATCGTCACTCCACAGGAAGGCAAACACAGACATAAATGATTAGGTTGGTTTAATAAAGTTTCTAAAAGTGCTGCTCCGATCTGATTACGCACTCGGGGGAAATAGTCTCTCATTACGCCAGGTGTGGGGGAGCAGGGAAGCAGCAATAAGGCAGATTTCATCCGCGGCTCTGGAGAAAATGAAACCTTCAGATGACGGCGGAGCACAGGATGTTTTCATCTGGTTCCTCCCATCGAAGGCAAATGAAATGTAAATTACTCCTCGTTGGTAGATTCCTTCACACCAGTCCGACTCTGTGCAGCGAGATCCAGCTACCTGTTGAACGTTCAGATGGGTAAAACGCTGCCTGTGTGCAGTGAATGCAGCGGGGGTGGGGGGTGGCCTCTCTGGATTCAAATGTAAATTCATGAGGTAACGTCAGGGTCAGTGCAGAGGGTGGGATACTTCCAATGCCCTCCATGAGAACTTCCCAGGTCATTTTACTCTGCAGACTGACGAGGGTTCATGACAACGGGTTCCCATGCAGATCCATTCTGCTGCAACACTCACGATCCACTTTGTGTCCACGTGGAACGAATTTTCTCACGTCGTCGCATGACATCATCACATCTCCTGCACCTCTGTTTTATATATTTAGCGTCTCGGTATGGGCGTCCTCAAATCCTCTTCTATTTCGTGAGCGTTGCTCCTCATTACAGTGACACCGGCTATGGGTCAAATGGAAATGTCAGGGCGCAGACGGACGAGAGGCTGTGGATCCTCTCCGACGCAGACAAAAGTCTCTGTACAGTTCAACCTCCTTCGCCGGCGAGATGATGAATCATGGAACCCAGCGGCGCAAGTGCATGGCGATGGGAGGGCGAAGAGGTGTTTGACAAGGTGCCAGTCAGCCTGATTTTAGCAACCTTAACACGCTTCCTACGGTGTTACTCGCAGACCATAATCGCTTTAAGTCAAAGAGGAAAGATTGTTCTTGTCCCAGTTTGACTCTCAGAGAAAACTGACAGAACATTTAACACATGCAGCTCCAGGGGACATTGTTTGAATCATCAGTCCATTTAAAAGCCCCTTAACTTCACAAGTGGTTACAAACTCAAGCTGCTGTAAAAAGATGTGAATGTGCAAATGATGTCGGTGGAAACATCTGACAGTCAAACTGCTCAGAGTGCGTGTTCGTGGCGTTTTTACTGACCTGAGATGAAGTGAGGAAACAGATGGTTGAGTTCAGCATCTCAACATGTGGTCTCATTCTTCCTCTGCACACGTGCTCTCGATCTGCTCTTCCACACCTGCGTGACCAGCGCCTCTGGCGGCCAAGAAGTGTAACTGCACTTTGCTCATTGTGACTGGCTGCTCCATTCAGGACACGTGAGCAATGAAATCAATAATAATGATACCACTACTATGATGACAACAACAATGGAATAAGAATAAGAATAAGAATAAGAATAAGAATAAGAATAAGAATAAGAATAAGAATAAGAATAAGAATAAGAATA
>JBBMJM010134535.1:1688-12160 GCA_037832705.1 Centriscus cristatus
ACTTTTCAGACAAGACCAAACACTTTCTTTTTATTTATTATTTCTGAGCAGCTGCTCGGAAGCCTGTTTTCGGCATTAATTCAACTAACAGAGTAATCAGGATGTGACACGAGTAATTAATGGTCATCTTCACACCCTGCAGTCATCAAATGTTCCAGCTGGACAGAAAATGGACTTTAATACAAACAAGGCCAAAAGACTTATCGCGGACTGTGTCGAATGAAGACGTCTGAGAGAAGAGCCGGTCTGTCCTCTCGAGTGTGACGCCATTAGGCACCAGCTGTGTTGGTCTGTTGGCAGCGGAACAAGTAAACCAGAGGCTGCAAGACGCTGATGTTACAACCAGCATCAGTGTAAACAAACAAGTCGGCATCAATCGACCCTCAGACGAGTCCACTCTCGAGCTCGGAGAGTGTACACAAGAGGATTAATAGTGTCCACGGCACATAGTCATGGAAGCACTGATGGGAAGCGTTTACAGGCTCAAGAGTTTATACAAATCTGTGTGACAACGGTCACAAAGGGGGAAAGAATAAACGATTCACTCCTGAGATGCTTTCGCTTTTCAAAGAGGGGCTGCACAGTGTGATTCATTTCTTATTTAAAGTGAATAAAATATTTAAAGCCTGTAAATCAGGTTTCGTCAAATAGTGTCGGCGTCTTCTTCACGTGTTTGTGCCCAAACCGAATCAGAGCTCATCATACGATTCATCATACATGGAACAAAGTCCCTCCTACACAGGTGAACATTCTGTATGGTGTTCTGCTCTGACGGCTCGTTGTATATTTGGTGCGTTAAAGGGGTTTAGGAGGTTTGAAATTGGTTTGGAGAGTATTGGTTTGGAGTGGAGACTTGATCCGGTGTTCGAGGGAGAAAAGGCTCACAGGTCGTTTGTTGTGATTCAGCGTTTAATGTCAGATCTCCTGGATCCTTTGGACAGATGCTGGTCAACTGACAACAGTAATTCTCTGCAAAGACCCTCCGGTTGATTGACTGACATTGATTATCTGTCTGTATATCTGCAGGCGGGCGGCCATGTGCTTTGAATTGAAAATATCTGACAGGATTTCTGGGGGCAGATGAATCTCTTGGAGGAGCCAAAGCTCTGCAGCCATGAAAGAAGAAAAGAATGTGTCTAGGCCTCGCAACAAGGCCAGGACAGCTGAGTACAGTAAGAGCAGGGATAAGACGTCCGTATGAAAGGCAAACAGCTTTAATTGGTTTAACTCACACCAGGCCGACCCCGGCCAAGTGCTGCAGCAGCAGTCCTGTCTCCCGCCTACGGGATGACTGACGGACTTCACTGAGCAAACAAGCTCTTTCCATAGATTTGTCTTTGATAAACACAGAAGCTGTTCCTGCTTGGCAAAGCTCACACGTCTCTGTTGGACAGAGCAGACTCATCAAATAGAGGTGTGAGAAGATCGCGCCGCGAAGTGGGAGACAAGCGTTCCTGAGGGCCGTCCAGCTAATAAAAAGCGGTTCCAGTGATCAGAACCGGCTCGGTAAAAAAACACAACCCTCCGTTGCTGGGAATACTCTGCACGGCGTGTCGGGTTCAGACACACACGTTCTGTCTTACTTTGCACCGCAGACCGCTGACGCTGACATCTGTACACATTCCCCACAGCGAGACGGACGTTCTCCGGCTGTGGGCCAGCGACTGAGCACACAGGACGTGAGGTTGCAGCAGGTCAAAGTGGAGCTGCGCTGTCTGCTTTGGACTTGACCTGATACCTTAACACAACGTGGTCACAACGGGAAGTGATCGTTCAGAAAAGGAAGTGTTCTGTGAAAGTCACAAACGAAGCCAGGTGGCCGGACCACGCCCCACGGAGATCTACTATCACCATAAATCACCAAGACGACTCTCCGCTTTTTCCCAGGACTCCATGTTCTATGACTCACCAGGCAAAAAGAGGTCTTCTTTTTTTTCCCCCCTCCCCCTCCCTCCCTGCTACTACACTGAATGGGAACCTTGACTGCTCCAGATGGTTTTCCACAGTCAGCGCTGTCCGATTGCATAACAGACTGTTGCAGCTCCCGCCAAGGCATCATATACCGCACTCCTACGACGGGGTCCCAAATGAGGGCGGGCGTGTGCCCACTGGTATATCTCTTCTTGTAGCAGACCATTGTGAGGAGGTCAAAAGACGTCGGAGAGGTTTAAAGGGTCGGGTTGACGTGTAAGACTTAGGGTCCAGGTTGGATTTGTTCCGTTGACGGTCGTGGCTGAGGTTAGACACAGTGGATGTCCTCACTGAGACAGCTGCGCAGACACACCAGATTTACAACCAGATGATGGGAAATGGGTTGTTGCGACTGCTGACAAAGGCCGCCGTCCCAATTTCCCAAAACAAAGTTTTGGGATTAGTGGTTAAAGATGGATGCTACCCCGAACGTGACCCGTGTGCTCGTTGGTGTGCATGTGTTTGTGTGTGGGACAGCTGAACATAACGGCTTTTCTCACAGGCTGAGTCAATTTCTACTTCGCGTTCCTCTATCATACAAATCCTGACCTTGCTACAACCTTTTACTGTACAGAAAAATATCATGGAGGGAGTAGTCCCATGATGAAGTGTCAAGATTTTTTTTTTTTTTTTTTACAAAAACCTCCGCCTGAGGATATTTTTTTTTTACAACTTTGCATTTGCTGTGATACTGTCAGGTAACCTGGCAGAGACTCCCAGTGCAAACGTTCTTCTCCCATTTCTTATTTAATCCATAATGAAAACATCCCGTGAAATGCAATTAAATTTTCATTTCTACTCTCTTCAACACCAAGTGAGTCCAGGTCCCCCTGACACTTATTAAATAGGGTGGTTCCCCCTGCTTGAAAAAGGGCTGAATATCAATCTTATTGGAAAAAGAAGTCCCAGAATCATCATACGCTGGGTTTTGTTGTTGTTTTTTGAACCCCTGCCATGAAGAAGTCCTGTCACATGAAGAGATGAGGCCAAACCATCCGTTCACTACTTACAAAATTGGTGAAATACAATTATTAATTAAATGTATAATTTTCATAAGTAATGTATCAAGAAGGGATAACTCATTGTGAGTTCATGAAAGTCGGTGGTGGTGGTGGTGGTGGTGGAGGTGTGTGTGTGGGGGGTACATTATTGACCTGTGGTAAACACTCTAAAAGCAGAAAACAGATCTGTCCCACTTCAGATGGGCAAGTACAGCGCAAACGTGGGACTTTGGGCCAAGGTGAAATCACACCGGGCATCGCTCTGTATGTAAATAAGTCAAACAATACAGACGAACACTCCTGTGCAGGGCCGACTCAGTGAACTGACACTGAATGAGATGAATTCAAAGGGATTTACAACACGAGTTTCACCCACTGAACCTCCAGCTTTTATCTGACTGCCTGGATCACCCAGAGGCCGACCACACAGATGATGATCAAACCTGAACACGTTTTCGACCCACGGGGGAATCCGGATCACAGGTGTGCTCCCTGATGACTGCGTTATGTTCGGCTGCTCTCCAAACAACTGCTCAAACATCCACGTTTGGCCCTTTCGGAGTGGGCTTGCTGGGAAGGTGGAGATATGATTTACTGATCCTCAGCATGTGAGTCAGACGCACACACACAATTCACACGTATGGGTCAGAGCGTTTGGCAGATTTATCACACACACGCAAACAAACACAGGGTTTGGAGTTTGTGATAGAAAACAGACGCTCTACCTTTTGTCCGTGTTGGCCAGGCAGTCCGGGGGGGCCCAGGACACCAGGCTCTCCCTACAAGGACAAACTGGGTCATGTTGTGCATGAGTCGCTCTCAGAAGGGGGAAATGACAGCGTGCTTACTTTCTGTCCTTTGGGGGCTTGACCAGGGGACAGACCAGGATCTCCTTTCTGTCCCTGGAACATGCAAACACACAGCGTATTATGTTTTGTTCCTCCCCATGAACCCCGAGGTGCATCCTGGTCTGCACCAGAGTTTGTTGGGTATTCACAAGGCGCAGGAGAGATTTCTGTTGGAGTGATGAGCTCCTCCTCCCCGGATCATCGGTCAGATGGACGGGTGTATTTACACCAGCGTGGGTCCCATTTATGCCCTCCAGTGACTCGGTTTACACCAAGCCGGCGAGAAGTGATGGGGAGAGCCCCGGAACATTCTTCTTCCTTTTCGGGCAGTGGGAAAACTGTTGGTACGTTCTGGGTCACGATTTGTCATCGAGTCACATCAGAGAAAGACGATTGTAATGTGTGAAGAAATAGAAACAAATGTCCTAGTTTGTGCAGGAAAACAACGTGTGTTTTAAAAGCAAACAGCACCAGCGCTGATCCTCATACATTCATTTCAGAAACCGAAGCTGGTGAATCTTCCATCGACAATCCATTTGGTACGGCTGAGCAGCACCTCCCCCCACAAACCCACCAGCACTGCAGCAGTTGAAAACCTCTGGCTGGATGACAGCAGGGCATATGGACCAGTTTGTTAGTTTACACTCCGTCGTATCACCGACGGATCTGAACGACTTAGTGAGTATTTTCTGGAACCCACAGCAGCAAACGGTCCCCTTTAAGTTCGTGCTCCAACCTGACATTTCAATGTCTTTATGTGAATCGCTCATATCGTGCATTTCCTCATGAGCCCTTCTCGAAACGCCCCAGCTTAGATCATTTAACGGTTTCAGCCCCAAAGAGAAGCTACATGACGTCGTCTCATGCGAACACTTAAGACGTTAATAAGCACGTTTACCCTCCAGTCGTTACAGACCGCGTGCCTCCATTCATTGCATTTGTAACTTTAATAACAGAGTACTTCTCGTCGTAGGTACACCAGAGTATGTCTCATCCAGATACAGCGACTGCTCAAACAAATCTCAGCTTACACATTCGACTTACACTTGGCTCGGTTTGTATGTGCGGCTGTGTGGGTATGTGCTTGTGTGTGTGTGTGTATGTGTGTGTGGGGGGGTGTGTGGGTGTGTGTAAAAATTGTGCCAGACCAGCCAATCTGCTGTTTGGGGTTGACCAGGACCAGGCTAGTCTTGGTTAAGCTTCAGCGAACACATACACGATATTAGTTAAAGCGATCCAAAACCTGGTATCAATTACTTTTCGTTTCTTTTTTTTTTCCTCTGAGGAGAGGGTGGAAAATGCTCCTAAATTCAGCGCATTCTAATAACTTTGGTACAAGCCGGAAAAATCAGCAATGAACGTGTTCTTTGGCCGGTAAAGTCAAACATACAGAATCCTACACGACATCAGACTGACAGATCACGGAACAAAGAGAACCGTCTGTTGACACAATGTAATCAGCTGCAACACAAGCTGATGTTCTTGTTCTTGGACATTAGTCGGTCAGGTTAGGATGGACATTTTCTCCTGAAGGGAAACAAATGGATTTTTAAGAGTTGCTCTGTGGAGCCAAAGACCATCTATCCTCAGACATGCAAACTAGGCAAAGAAACCTCAGGGAATGCTTACTCTTCAAATTTGACTTGTTCCTTTGTCGAAGATGTAACACATGTGTATGTGTGTGTGTGTGTGTGTGGGTAAACCTCGATCATTTTCTGTTTATTTGTCCCTGATCCCAGAGACATTCCGATTGCTAGCATCCTTTGTGTTAGCGATCCAAAGAAAGAAACAATGTGGACTAGAGACAGACACATACGTTTGGATGGTGGGAGCCGATGAACAGATCCATTCCCTCCTTTTGTCTTTTCAGAATGCATTCTGTTGGTTTGGCTCTAATTATTAATTCAGCCCTACAAAGGGGGATGTGGCATCATTAGAGAAAATGAGATCATTCTTCATTTCTTCCATGTTATGATACGGGTGGAGGACTTTACAGACGTCTTTGGATATTATGTGTAGGAAAGCCAAGAAGTGGATGTAACGTTTCATCATCAGGACTCTGTTTCAAACGATGAAGTCACTTATTCTCGTTTACAGTTGGAAACGTTTGCTTATTGCCAGTTACTTCTGCGGTCGAGTCTTGGACCATGACATTGTATCAACACACTATGATGCTGATAATTGTGCTGATAACACATATAGGATATTTACGGTGTTCTGTGTCTCTCTGATTTTTGTTGCTCGCCGTCACGACCTTTCTATTTTTGAGTCTCCAATAACAAGCCTTGGAGTCTTTGACTATGAGTCTATTTGAAGAGGGGTCTTGCACGTCTTTTGTTTCATTCAAACCTGGAAAAAAAAAACATCCATCGTGTTTATCGTTGTCTCTTTCCCTGTATTCAAGGCTCAGTCAGAGACCGACTGTGGTCTCCAGCTAATCCGAGACTGACAAATTCTACACCACATGACCAAAAGACCACAGCACTCGCATCCTTGCGATGCTACACTGTCTCTCTGTCAGCTACGGATTTGACTTTGACAAATTACATTAATATCTCAACATGGCTTTGTTGAACTACTGCTACCGCCGCTGCTGACCTGTCCGCCATGGTAAACCGTACACCCCCCCCCCCCCCCCCCGCTTTATTTTGTTATTCTATCTGTGCCTTCGCTCACAGTCTCGTGTTATTGGTCGAGTACCTTCAGTCCAGGAGATCCAGGGGGGCCAGGTCTTCCATACGATCCAGGAGGACCCTGAAAACACACAGATGATGAAGGAAGGCTGGTCAACAGGGTCGGTGAGCAGACGTCTCATTCAGCAGTCAAGGAGGGGTGGCGTGCACATGTTGCTCCCGTAATGTGTCTCTTGTCTTTGTCTCCTCTGTGTGCCTGCCTGTCTACCGTCTGACATATGGAGGTGATTTTCCTCATCCTTACACTGGTTGTTGGCGTCCCACAAAGTGAAGGCCATCCATCACATCAGGTTCTCACTCAGTTCACACCAGGTATTTTAATAAAATGCACGATGAGCTGCGAGTAACACAAGGTGAGTAGACAGACAAGAAGCAACATTATTTTCCTACATGGTGGAATCACAAATTAATACAAAACACAAGGAGGTTCTACTCGGAAAATTAGAGCCAGAACTTTTGGAGGCATCACATTTCTGTTTAACTGTGCACTTGTTTGGAGGGACTGAAATGCTGAGCATGGAAAAAAAAAAACTCCCCAGCAAAAGCTGAAAGCACTGACACAAGTTCAAAGGCCTGAACAGGAAGCTACTGTATCTTCTGCCTTTTCTCTGAGATGTTCAGACGTTCCACGGGTTGAGAAGAGAGTGCAGAAGGTGAAAGTGAAGGACGGGATTACTCCAGGAGGTAGAGGAGAGTTGGGTGATCCAGCCCGTCGCTCTTATTTATCCACACTCCACTGTCAGACCAGTGTTGGGGAGTCAAACCGTTCCCCTCCCCTCCATCTGGCCAAAGCTCTTCCCGAGCCGGCACTGGACATATGGAGACACTTAACAGAAGCTCATCTACAGATTTCCTCCCTCCGCCTTCTCCTTTTCACTTGCTCAATATTAAAACGTATGGAAGCCATTATCTCCAGATAAGGAGCGAAGAGAGGAGGGGGGGTGTAGAGAAAAAGGGAGGTACAATTTCAATTATCGCTGGGAGAGGAGTTGAGGAGGGACAGCGCGATGACAAGGTGGGAGGTCATGACAGTCGATGGAAACCATGAGGAAAATGAGATTGTCTGTCTATGTTCTTGCATGGGTAAGGAGAGGAACTACGAGTCCACCAAAAACAAACAGCATTGCTAATAGAGGCCCGGGTCAGCACTCACACCTGAGGCCTGCAGATGAAGGGCACCTGTATGCCAGAACCGTGACCCGGTTTACGATGAGGGCCAATGACTTTTACAGGAGTGCTACTGTTTTTATTGGCCATTAACCCACCGCAGGCCTGCCGACACCTTCACCGAACTGTGTCTTTACCCCCATTGGTCATTCAACGGAATGCACATGAAAGACCTTTACTGGTGATTTCTCCTGCTAATTGATTCCCATTGATCTCTTTTGTCGCAGTAAAACAGCACGGCCACTGAGCAGAGAATGACTGAGCATCCCGTTTGAACATCCCGCAGCCTGAAAGTGTTTTACATCAACAAACAAGTCTGTGAAGGTTCTCTGTCGTCCAGGGGAGGGGGTACCACGAGGTCAAAAAGACCTATTTTGTCCTTTTAGGTCATATGGAAGAATTTCTCAGCATGTGGCTATAAAATCTTTTGTGAAACTACGCCCACGTCGCTCCATGTTCTCGTTAAATACAAACGACAAAGGAAATGTCTGTGTCACCAGTAAAAAAAGCCTTCAACGCGTAATTAATTTCATTATGGTGTCAAATTCTTTTAATCATGCAAATGTTTCCAGTTTCTCAGGACTCCAGTGTCACATAGCGACTGCACGCTGGCAGGTACGTTTGCTGCACAAAGCCGTCTTTGATCCAGTCGCAATCCTCCCCTGCAGGGCTGGCTGAACCCAAGTAGCTCTGGCAGGCTTATGGATGGATTGAGGAACGTGGACACGCTCACGTGGAAGAGATGCTGCAGCCGTGAAACTGTCTGCTCAGTCAGACATGACACCTTCCTGTCAGGGAGTTAAAAGCCCTCATGGCGCTGAGTCATTCCGGCTGCTGTGGCTGCACTCCGGCTCCGGCTCCGGCTCCGGCTCCGGCTCCGGCTCCGGCTCCGGCTGCACTCACTCAGTCTGTACGCGACTGTTGCACAGCATCATCCTACAACTCTCTACACATCTGACTTGAATGTTAAAATGAGATGAAAAACCTTTACAATGCTTCCCGAAATTCTTTCAACTTATAGTAAAGAGTCTGACGCCACTAAACATGAAGCTGATATTTATATTGTCGTCATTGTTTTGTTTTGTTTTTTTCTTCTGACGACTCAATAATCAAGTGAATTATCAGTTGGCTGGTACGAGTCACAGCTGCCTGCAGCTGGTTCTCCAGAGCTGGATGATGAATGAACTCAGAGGGGTTGGTGCTCTGCTGGATAGACCTGCTGAGCTCCAGACGGGGTCTTAAATGCCTTTAATATGATGCAGACAAAGCCCTCTTTCTTCCTTGTTTAAAGAGATTGGATTCCAACAGCCCACCCCTCCGAGGTCCGACCACATGGTTCGCCATCACAGGCGGCAGCAGGTAGCTCACACATGTAGTAGCACTAACCAGGACATGTCCCCAGTTCTCAGATGTCTCTAACCATCGGCACAGAGAAGTCGAAACAGCCGACTGTCACTTGAGACACAAGTCAGTGGAAAAGTGGTGTCTTTTCTCACATTTCGTTTGAGAACATGAGCTTAACATAATATTTTCACGTGCTCTTCTTTTAAAAGCAAAAACATTCGGGTTGAGAGTGAAAAGTCTTGAGGGTTTCGCAAACTAGCTGGACCTAAAATAACTGCTACTGTTCAGTAGAAAACATTTGTCTGTTTGATACCTCCCTTGTTGGTTGGATTGATTTTCCGATTGATAAGCAGATTTGGATGAACTGTCTGGTTTTACAAACGGCCAGAGACTTCAAACTCAGCGCCAAAGCAAACCAGCTAACTAATGTTCTGTTATCGGAAGATGTCATTGAGTGCTCGATTTTATCTCATCTCTTATCTCTCATCCCATCACCAATAATTTATCAATGTAACGCAGCCCAGACGTGGTTATGGTCGCGGAAATGTCATGCAGATATCTAGTCACTGGGAGCTGAGTGGGACAGACTCACCCTTGGGCCTCTCTTCCCTGGCTTTCCTGGCAACCCGGGAAGTCCTTGAAAGCCCTACAAGGAAAAGATAAAGATGTGAGGGACAGAGTGAAACAAAGCTATAAATACCAATGATGAAACAAGAATGGCACTTGGATATTCCACTAACAATCCACTAACGTCCAGTGAATGGACAGAGAGAGATGGGACGACATGAGAAAAGCCTGTTGGAGCAGTGAACAGCTCTGTGTCACTGAACACCCTTCAGAGCTAGAATGTGCACCAACTATAGGTCAGACTCTGAACTGACAGAGAAGTTCCAGCCACAGTTCTTGACTATGAACATCAACGGTTTCATACACGGATTATTTAAGCTGTGAAAGGTCAAAACTAATGAGGGCTCAGGCTATGGAACCTGACTTTGCATCCGGCAAAGGCATTGGTACTTGTTTCCCCCACCGGAAAAATGGGCCTTGAAAGAGCTTGAGGCAATTCGACTGAAACCGTTCAACTGTAGTCACTATTTTCTGAGTTGTACTGCACCTTTTTACAAAAAATAAACCCTGACAAGTTAGATTATGTTGCACACCTGACATAAAGGTAATATTTATACTGTGTCATCACTGTGATCAGTGTTCATCCCAGTTCTCCAATGTGACTTTTTTAAAAGATAAAACTGGAAATATTTCACCTGTTAACACAAAATATAATACGAGCTGCACAGAGGCTGTATATTTAAGGGACCACCATGTGTTTGAAATAATTTCTCAACAAGGTTAAATAATGAATAATTAGACAAGGTTGACCATTAATTTACTACATGCAGCTCTGTTTTAGTGCACAATTAACTGGTGTGAGAGGCTTAAGCTCCAGAGCA
>JBBMJM010134564.1:0-12158 GCA_037832705.1 Centriscus cristatus
TTCAATCACTTCAGTGTGAGTGTTCTTTTTTCTTCTTTTATTTAACTGTTCCTGGAGAAAAAACAACTGCCGGATTCCGTGGTCTTCATATTTAAGAGCATTAAAGCTGATCTCGAAATTTAATGTACTATGGAAACTGCTGCCAGTTCACTCACCATTCCGGTAGGTGGAGTAATTTGCCTTTATACCAGTTGCTGCAAAATCAAAAACATCCACGAAGAAGACGAAAAAAAAAAAAACGAAGAAGAAGGTACCGGAAGAGCGCTGGAGTTCACCGCGTAGCCATTTCGAAGAGGACCGAGTGGTTAATTTGCACCATAGTCGACTTGTTTGCAGCGCAGTGTCACGATGACACACGTTCAGCGAACAGCAGCGACGTCACCTGACAAATAGGATGGTTAGGATGTTAATAACGCTGTGTTACGTTTACCTGTGGGTGCGCTTCCACAAATGCTACTCGGTGCTGATCCGCAAACGGCTGTTGAGGCTGAACAGCAGCAGCAGCCTCAGCTTCAGCCTCCGCTTCGACACTCCGCCGGCCCCGGTGACCGGACGAGTAGCGGCCGCCCGACCCCCGGCTGAGGAGGACGTCTTCCTCCAGCTGGGAAACAAATCAGTCAATGTCACCAAACTTCAGGTGGGTCGTTTACCCGATGGCGATGACGTCAGAGCGTCATGGCAGCTAGAGGATGCAGCATTTATTTATTTACACATTCGTATGCAAATGTGTCTTATTTAATTCATGCGTTGTGATGTTCGGCTGTAAAAAATAAAATATATACATGTTAATTGCCCAAGTTATGTTATTTCATTATTCATTAACGATGTCTTTCAAGTTCATCATCATAAATCCAAAACAACATCCATAATATACATCTTATTACTATTGTTCCATCTTATTTTATGTATTGCAAATAAGTCAAAAGTAACAGTGTTTCCTGATTTCACTACAACTTTCTCCTTGTTGTCTTTTTTCATTCAGCAGTTGTATTTGAGGTTCTTATGCATTTTAGTGCTGAAAAAAGATACACTAGAAAAGTGTGGGATCCTCCCCCATCCATCCGTTAGTTACTGCTTTATTTGCTCCCAACGCAGGAGCAGCAAACTCCGTTAACGCATACAAGAATGTCCAGTATCAGTGCGGGTCATGGCAGTTTTTATTAAAGGTCTGTAACGTTCTGCATTCATGCAGTGCTGCTGTCATGGGCTGAGAACCACGTTGTCGCTGTGTCATAAAAAACACTGCCAGACTGATCTTTTGGCCTTTAATAAAAACGTCTTATGACCTATATCTATGATGGAGCTCAGTATGTTACAGCCTTTCTGTGGCATTTGACATCCTCTCTTTTTAATTTCTGTGAACTCCTAGGTGTATGATGACCTAAGTAAATGGACTGTGTTGTTGGGCTCCTCTGTGGTTTGTGTTCCACGAATAGAGTATATTTCATTCATCATAGAAGCCGATGGACAAAGAGACGGCTACCACGCGTCTCAAGTATCCAACAAGAAAGTAAGCAACAGAAGTTATTTCTGGGATTAAATGATTGAATTTGTTTTCTGTGTTGTCTAAATGTTGTCTTCCTCCTGTTGTCTCTGCTTTCTCGTAGTCCTGATTTCAAACTGTTGCTTTTCATGACCGCAGTGTGTGGTGTGTGTGCAGGTGCTGAAGTGGTCAGACTGTTGTCTTCCTCTGGCTCGTAGTCCCGGTCGTCCCTTCAGGGCAGTGGCCCGGGCCAGTCTAGAAGACTTCAGCCGGCTCGCGGTGGCGTTCATAGAGGATCGCCTGCAGCTGGACAAAGGACTCGTGCCATCAAAGATCATCCGTATGTCGTCTTCAGTTTGATTTCTCAACGCAGCTCGCTTATGAGCTTTTGTTGACTTTTTGCACAATTACTGCAATAATTTAGTAAACACTCCATACTGGGACATAGCATACTTTGCGATTTAAGGACAAAATAAACTGTAATCAGTTACATCATAGAAGAGGTAAATATTCATTATTACACACCTATTTGCAGTGTATGCAAATACCTTATATAGTTTTAGTAGCGTTGCACTTTTTGTGCACATATCTTACTTTTTATCAGTGACAGTGAGATGAAGCTTCATCTGCTCTACTGCGCCATCACGTGGACAATAAATGTAAAACAAATATAATGATTTCAGTATGTGAAGCGCTGAATGAAATAAATGAGTGAATGATGTTTGTGACGCCCATACATACGTTATAAAAGTGTAAAATAAATGTGTGGTAGCTGGAATTAATCGTAAAACAACAACACAACACACGTCATCAACACAAGCCTCGATACACACACAAGAAATACACAGGAATCTTACTGAATCACTCGGCGGCACACTCTGAAGGCTCAGCACCGCTATTTATTATTTTTTATTATTATTTCATTTACCCTCACAGCCATTGTTGATTGGTTCTCCTGTCTCATTTTGAATCTGCAAGTTGAGCTGCTGATTTGTCTCTGGAGCTGGAGCTTCAGCACCAGGCAGCTTACTGAGGCTGCACAATGTTAAATGTTTGATTTAGCAGATGTAGACAGTGTCATGATGTAAGAAAAAAACAAAACAAAACATAGCTTTGTCCTTATTCAGTGTGCGAATGAATGACTGAACTGACGTGTGATTTTAACGCAGTTTGGTTGCAGCAGTTGACACATGAAACATGTGAAACAGTTGAGAATATTCATTCAACATTTAGAAAACAGGTCAAATGTCAGTTACACGTCTCACGGTACTTAAAATCACTGCAATAATGACACTACATGACATTTGAAACAGGGACGCTGGAACCCGTAGTTTGTCTACCTGCTGACTTCTGTCCCCCATCGTTTCACTGACTTCTTCTTTCCAATCCCGCAGCTGTCCTCCTCCAAGACTCCACTCTTACTGAGCTGCTGGAGAAGCAGTTCCCTCCCAACCCATCCACCCTGAAGTCCCTGCAGCTCTGCGGCAGCCGTATTGAAAAGGCTCAGTCCCACAGCTGCAGCCCTCTGCTCACGCCGAAGGCCAAGAGGAGGTTTGAGCAGCGGAGAGGGTCCGAGCCCATCCACGGCACCCAGGACATGGGATCGGCCGTCAGTGATTCCAAGGATCACGCGGACGGCCACGGACACCACCTCCACTTGTCCCACTGCAACGAGTGTTTGGAGCTGGAGAACAGCACCATTCTCTCTGTCAAATACGCCTCGGCTGAGAACATTCCAGACCTTCCCGATGACGATTCGCTATGTCTGGATAACGGAGAAGACAGTCTGGGTGAAGTTGGGCACCAAAGCAAAAAACCCTCTAACAATGCGCCGAATGTTCTGGTCTACACCGGCGGTTGCCAGAAGCGTTTCACGGCCGTTTGTCACGTGTTAACAGAGTGTTTGAACTTGGACAATTACATAATTTACCCCCTCCAGCCCCAGCAGTGCTTGACTGATCCCTGGCTGGACAGCACCAGGCTCCTGGTTCTGGCCGAAGAGCATGCGCTGACCCCGGAGCTTCAGACCCGCATTCTGAGCTACCTCAACCAGGGCGGGAGGGTCCTGGGGCTCTGCTCGTCGCTGTGCCCCGCCGGGCTCCTGCTGGAGGCCAGGGACGGACTCTGTGGGCAGGTTCGGAGGCTGAGCTTCACCAGGGAGGACAGCACGGAGATGGAGCTGAGCGTGGTGGCGAGCGGGAAAGTGTTTGTTCGACACGTTCAGGGAGGAGGGGAAGTGGAGCTGTGGGGTGAACTGAAGGGGGACGTCGCTCATCAGAGGGACATGGTTATCGTCAGGGTAACCCACGGAGAGGACGGCGGGGAAGCCGTCATCTGCCAGGTAAGGACACAACCACCATGACATGGAAAGCTGCTTGTATCATTGAATTTCTCAGTCTGTCGATCGAACTTATGCTGGTATCCTGACTCATGTTTATTTAAATTGTGACTTGTTTCTAAATCTTTCTATCCTCCACCCTTCACTCACTCATGATGTTATAGTAGTTAGTTGTTCAATGTTTCAGCATTTAATTGTTTTACATGATTACATGAATTACATCACCAGCTATTATTGAACTGGCTGACAGTCCTCAGTGTTGTTTTTTAAACTAAATGTAATGTAATGATCAAGTCGTGGAGTTGTTGTTTTGACTTGAGAACCTCGCTCCACCAAAGTTGTTCTCTTCAGAATCCATCAACCACTAAATCGTATAGATGACTGTGAGAGAATGAATAGGTTCCGGACAGACAGGGACTGTAACAGAAAAGCTGTCAGTGTCTCCATATGTCTCCTGTTCACAGGTCCACTTGGAAAATGCTCCAGAAAGTTCCGGTGAGCTGAAGGTGAGCTCTGCTCCTCGTCATGAAGTCTTGGTCGAGATCCTCACTTCTCTGGGCCTGAGTTGCCGACAAAACCAAACTCCAGCTCCGAGTCCTGTCTACCTGCTGGCTACGTCTCAGGTGAGACCACCGTATCTGATGGCGCTCCATCTATTTCTGGTAGTTGGTAGTTGGCGGACACATGCTTGGGTCCAAATGGAACTCCGATATCTGACCTGCAATTCAGGTGAACTCACAGAGTTCAGGGAGGCATGACTGAACTGCCACATCATGGAATAATATTTATTACAATGACTCAAATCAATTATTCAAGGTACAATCACATCAGATTATATTATGCTTACATTGGAAAAGATTAGATTAGGAAAATGTCTTTTAACAGCACATACAACCTACAGAAAAAGAGGTTAAAAAAAATCAGCTGGAATGGACAACATCAGACAAAAACCAACGGAAACGTTGTTGCGGTGTCGTTTTTGTTTATGGGCGGGCAGGTCGTGGGTGTAGAGGGGCGACACACCAGCAGGTGGTGCTGTGTCTGAGGCCTGAGGCGATCCACTGATTGTTTCACTGTCTTTGTCTGCACCTCTTCTCACACAGGATGTCAAGACCAGCTTCACGTCGTGGCTGCGGACACGTGCAGATACCAACGGCCTTGTCGCTCTCTCCAAAGTCTCCCTCAGGGTGGCGTCTGCTTCTGAAACCAGAGGTTCCCCGATGCCGGATGGATCCCTGCTGCTGTTCACTGACTCCCCAGAGCCACATAAGTGGGACCAGTTCAGTATGGAAACCTACAACCAAAACCTGAAGACCAGCGTACTGGGGCGCACCGTGCTGTACGCTGACGTTGTCTCATCCACCATGGACCTTCTCGAGGGGTGAGGCGTGGCTGTCTGACTTTATGTTGTTTGCAGCACTGTAATTGGTTGTTCTGGGTTGAAATCAGTGACTCGGCAAGTTATTGTATTATTTTTTTTTAGCTTGAGAATGAATTACAGTACGGGTATTTTATGTGGGGTCAAAGAGAAAGCCGGGAGGATGTGATCATCAAAGGCATAGCTATTAGCGTGGGAGCTAACTATGTTAATGAGGTGCTGAGGGTCTGATGCTTCCAGAACATGCTTCCTCTGAAAGTCATGTGTGGTTGAGGTGTTTTGTCATGTTCAGCTCTTAAATGTTGCACTGTTTTGTTGTTGTTTTTGGTTGTGTCGAGGGTGAAATCTTCACAAATCATTTGACCTTTTTGTTGTATGTTGGTGGCTCTTGGCAATGCATCCTCTGGGATACACACAGGATGACGTCACTAACGACCCATCCACCGACTACTTTTGCCGTTTGACTAGTTCTTTGCATTTCTAAACAGCACAACTACACAGTCAGATACTGTGGTATTAGAACAGTGGAATGAGTTTACTGTGGGGGGAATGTAGGGAACGATAAAGGTCTGAGCACAGACCCCAGTGGAGCTCCGTGGCTAAATTAACCATGTGTAAAGCTTTAAACTAAAAGAAAAAAGTGAAGTTTTGTGTTTATCATTCTTGTCTCCTCTCAGGCTTCATCTGCACTTGCCAAAAGAAGTGGGTTTGATAGCGATTGCTGCTCAACAAAGCAAAGGCAGAGGTTTGTTCGCCCACATACTTACTCAGACATAGGAAATCAAATATTTACCTTCAATAACACACTCCGGTTTAATTGCAGGTAGGTTAAACCTCACAAAGACATTGTCTTTCAATATTGATTTCATCTTTCTGAACAGTGGGACTCTCCAATAGACAAAAATGTGAGTGTGCTCATTAAAACACGATCACATCCCTGCAGCTTTCAGCGAGTGATAAGCTGGATACTGGATGGTCAAGGACAGTGTGATGAAGAACAAGAGCTCATTCCCACTGGCTGCGCACGCTTTGTCTAATACACAAACTCAGTAAGACTGATCCCTGGTGTCTGCCCATACAGGGTAATTCACACCTTCAAAGGTCTGACATAAATAGTAAATATTTAGTCACAGCTATACCGTCTCCACTCATATCCTGTTGTTTTCACAAGCCTGTATTAAATAAACGGTCCCATAGTCCCCCCTTCCTTTCCCCCGTCATCATTAACTCTCACCAACGTCTGCTGATACAACGTGAGGAAAGTTGATTGCAAATCAAAGAGACGGATAATACGAATGGTAACAAGAGAGCCCAGAAAAACATCTCAAGAGATTCAAGGTGAACTTCAAACAGGAACATCGGTGTCAGATCCCACCATCCTGGGAGACGACCAAAGACGACACCATTGTTAAAAACAAATCATAGAAAAAAGCCAGACTGGAACTTGCCAAACTCCATGTTGATAAGTCACAAAGATTCCAAGAGAATGTCCTGTGGGCAGATAAGACAAAAAAAAAAGAACTTTTTGCCAAGACTCATCAGCTCTATGTTCACAGACGGAAAAATGAAGCATATCAACAAAAGAACACTGTCCCTACTGTGGAACAGGGAGGAGGCTCTGCTCTGATCTGGGGCTGCTTTGCTGCATCTGGCACAGGGTGTCTGTAATCTGTGGAGGCTACAATGAAATCTCAAGACAATCAAGGGATTCTAGAGAGAAATGTGCTGGCCAGTCTCAGAAAGCTTGGTCTCAGGAGCAGATCATGGGTCTCGCAACACGACAATGACCCAAAACACAGATAAAACCACCCAAGAACGGCTGAGAGGAAAAACATTGGACTGTTCTAAAGTGGTCTAATGAGCCCAGACTTAAATCCTGTGGAGCGTCTTTGGAAGGAGCTGAAACATGTCGTCTGGAAAAGGCACCCTTCAAACCTGAGACAACTGTGTTCATGAGGAGTGGGCCAAAATACCAATGAGAGGTGCAGGAGTCTCATTGACACTTACAGGAATCGTGTGATTGCAGTGATTGCCTCAAAAGATTGTGCAACAAAATACTAAGTTCAGGGTACCATTGTTTTTGATGTCACTGAACCAACAATTTTGTCCACGGGTGTAACATTGGGTAAATTTCCCTTCATGGTCATTTCAGTAAAATCATCCACTGTCAGCGAGCTGGTCACTTTCCGACGAGATGGGAAGTCAAATCACTGATTATTGGTCATCAGAAGCAGGAATCAGGTCCCGGACAACGTAAACCAGGCACAGTGGATTTGGTACAAAACAAATGAACGTTCAGTTCGGTTTTGGTTGTGATGAACTTGTTGTCAGTGTTAGTGTTTTAAAGACATTCTAAAAACACGGTTTGCCTCCATCTGTCGGTATGTTGTCGTGTATTGGTTGTAAGAATCCTGAACTGATTTGGGTTCCTGTGCTGCTGTAGGCCGTGGCCGTAACGCCTGGCTCAGCCCACTGGGATGTGCCATGTTCACTCTGAGTGTTCAGGTGGAGCTGAGTTCCAAACTCGGGCAGAGGATTCCTTTTCTACAACATCTGGCGGCTCTGGCTGTGATCGAGGCTGTGCGAACACTTCCTGGATACCAGGTATCAGGTTCTCTCCTGTGATTGGGCCCAGTAACTCCACTATATGTTGGCCTGGCCAGTAGGAGAGTAGCAGTAGGAGTGAGATGGAAAATAACTGAAATGAATGTTTGTCTCACTGTTTCTCTGGAATGTGTTATTGACCGTATATTCTCACACACACACACACACACACACACACGTAGCTACTACTTAGCGTGACTGATGCTGATATATACTTATTTTTTATCATTATTACATAATGTGCACTTTGAAAATATAAACATTAACTTTACTCTGTGTAAAAAAGTGTAATTGAGAGTTATCAATAATTGTTTTTGCTTTATAAAAGAATTATTTCTCTTTCATTTTCCAAGATGTTTATTTATCTATAATCTCAATCACCCTCTGTACCAGTTTCTGTATTTTAACTTATTTGTGAACCGTTTTTAATTCAGTTGTTAGTGTTTGTCCAGATCCATGTTGTCGTGATAGCTTGTTGGATCGTTCAGGCCTGTATACTGCACATGTGTGTTGAAGTACATCAACATACCTCACTCAGTCATTTGAACGTTACACTGTGTCACTGAAACAGAAAAAAAGTTCTTACGTTCTTCATATTAAAGGTAAATGTCATTTCTCAGGACATCGACCTGAGGGTGAAGTGGCCCAACGACATTTACAACAGTAACCTGGTGAAACTCGGAGGAGTGCTGGTGACGTCCACAGTGATGGGTTCCACTTTCCATCTGCTCATAGGTAACAACTTCCTCTTCTTGCCCCCACATTTGGATTTTTTGTAGCTGCACCTGGACAGTTCTGGACAGGTGTACAGGTTGGATGTAGTCGTTGCATAGGGATTACAGGCTACCATCAAAAATGTGGACTTAGCCCTAAAGAATGCCTTTACAAGTCCAGCACCTTCAGAATCCAAACACATGATGGAAGCTGAGGTTTGACCCCTGTCGTTATAAACACATGCTGCAGTGAACAGACCTGATGCCTGCGTCACATTATACATACATGTCCACCTTGTGATGTGTCCTCCAGGCTGTGGGTTTAACGTGACCAACAGCAACCCGACGTCGTGCATCAACGACCTCATCCAGCAGTACAACGCCCAGCACAGCTGCAACCTGAAGCCCCTCAGCGGGTCGCTGCTCATTGCTCGAACCGTCAGCTGCTTGGAAGCTCTGATCAGCAGTTTCCAACAGGGAGGACCAGATGCTGTTTTACCCACCTACTACAAGAGATGGCTCCATAGGTGAGCAGTGCAACACACACACACACACACACACACAGACCCGTCTGTTGACTTAACAGTGACAGTCAGTGTTGACTCAGCAAACAGTACATACCAACTGTTCTTGAAGTTCTAGTGCGGAGTTGTTATCCGAGCTGCGCACAGGATGATGCCGCCGTAACACCCCCACACACACACACACACACCACCACCACCCCCACCCCCCATACACCCGACCTGTAACTCGAGCCAGGACAAAGAGTTTGGAATCCAATATGGCTGCTCGTTTTTGTTTGTCTGTTGTCATGTCATGAATGTTGTTGTGATGTTAGTTGTACATATGGAATACCACGTATCAACTAAGAACCATCCCATGTTTTCTGACCTACTTATTTGTGCTGAAACTGGAACACCTGGAACTGACAGTTGGGTTCTTTGCTTGGGAACAGCGGGAGTCAGGTGAGCCTCTGGAGCGAGGACGGACTCAAAGCCCAGGTGGTCGGCCTGGACAACAACGGCTTCCTGCAGGTGTACAGCGAGGAGCAGGGCCTGGCGTCCGTGGAGTCCGACGGAAACTCCTTCGACATGTTGAAGAACATGATCGTCATTAAGAAACATTAGGACCAAAGTCGAGCTGTGATTGAATTGTCGTTTTATTATTAATTAAATGAACCCTTTGGTTGAGCAGTTCATACAACCACAGTTAGATATTTATTTCTGAATTGCTGGTTGAGGAAGGATCTATCATGATTGCAAAGATTTAGTCATTGTCTGACGTCTGCATTTGATCATTGTAAATACTTTGTATTATATAAATACAATAACAATACAAAATATCACAGTTATGTACTGTATGTAAAGTTTGTAGATGTTTTATGCCATGTGAGATGTGTTTCCTTTGGATGCTAATGAGAGTAGGATTAATACAAACAAAACACGTCACAGCTCATGAAACAGATGGAGACTGTACTACATTGCACATTAAACTGAGAATTCTGCCGTTTTGGTTACTGATTTGCTCGTGTACTAACTAGGTCAACGTTTTTTCCAAGTGAGACAGCGAGCCCCCTGTCAGAGCCTCCTTTCAGAGTCAGAAAGTTGTATCACTGATTTTACCAGTAATAATAATAGTAATAGTATGATGGAGTTTCACTGTTTGAAATGCATATATTTTTTTCAACAGTCTGAATTTAAACACAGTATTTTCTGTCTGTAAAAGTTCTTTAAATGCAACAACAATATGCAAAATCTGCAGCCCGGTATGTGTCTCTACTGTGTAGTAGTTGTACAGTATTAGTCATATTGTTTATATTGGTCGGAGACCAGCAGGGGGAGTTATAAGATCCCTCTTTTTATTCGTTTAACTAAATGCCTAATTTAAACTGAATTAAGTACCAAAATAAGAATGACTGGAATTAAAATAAAAGGTGGCAGAGAGCTGTGGCAGTCCAACTTCTATCAACTGAAAATGTGTTGATTTTAAATGAAAACCCTGCATCATGTCCACATAGTTTTACTGACAGACACGACATATTTGATATATTATTTCTCTACAGTTTTGTTACCATTTTAATTTGTCCCATTACGTGTGTGACAGCACATTTATAACAGACACTGCATCGCTGTATACGTTTTAAGGTCCAAACCACAACCGCAGGCTTCCAATTCTGGTTGTGGTGGGGATTGTATTTTTAAATCCCCGCAGATTAAACTACAGTAGTGGTATAATTGTGTAGTTGTATACTTGTGTAGTACACATGGCAGGAATGATATTTGTTCAAGGAACTCCAGGGGGTGGTTGTGCAGGGGTGGGTGGTGCCTTTAGGGACCGTCGGATGCTTAACACCGATAATTCATAACGCGCACATTTCATAGGAGGAGCTTTGTAAAATGAAAGAATGAGGGAAAACATGTGTGTTAATGTTTGAATTTATTTCCAAAGCCCAAACCAATATGATTAAAGGCATACAATCGATGCCGGTTGCATATTTGATGCAGAAGCACGGAAGTGGAAATCTGCTGGAGCCATACTCCCAGCTTGTTGGGGTCACTGCCCCTAGTGTCCTAATCCCTATTAGGGATTGATCTGTTCAGTAGACGCGTTACTTATGTGAATAAAGAAGTATCATTAGCCGACTTCCTCTTCGCATTGTGTGATAGTTTCCATTTTTCCGATGGACCCAAACGCACCATTGTGGTAGGAAGATCCAGCCCAGAGGGGGTTTCTTCCTCCTCCTGCCTCGTCCGAGCTGTTTCACCTGCGCCTCTACACTCAGTAGGATCCAGGGTGTTGATCCTGTGTGCTTTTATTCTCCGTTTCCAGCTGAAGAGTTTCACCACTGTGCTCCACGTTCGTTCCCACGGACAGAGTTCGCCCACAGACCCTGAAAGTAACACGGATGGATCCGCTGTCCGTCCCGCTGCTGCTGCTCCTGTGCGCCGGCTCGTTCAGCCAAGGTATGTGTTATTCCTCAGTGATAATTCTCAAAAACACACACGTACTACTTTTAGTTTACCCTACGAACCTACGTACCTGCAGCCGCGTCATCACGTGACCTTCAGGTTAAGGCAGCCAACTACAGCGCGAGGGGAGAATCAACGTTACACACCTGTGTAAAAACTGAAAACCTGTATGAACACGTTGACGGGATGAACGAGAAGCAGCCGCGAGGGCCTTTCTCCGTAAACACCATGTGGGCTTTCGGTTTATTGTAACTATGTAACTATGATAGGGAGAAGGCAACAAAAAAAACCAAACCCCACGATAACAGGAAAACACGAATAAATGAACCAAAGTCAGGAAATACGATCCGTTTTTCAGATAATGAAACCACTACTACGTATTTTAAAATACATTTTCTTATCAATTTGCTGAATAATGAGGCAACATGGCGGTAACTATGAATATTTATCAGAAAGAAGGTTCCAGAGGAGGTGTGATCCACGTGTTGAATGCGTGTTGCTGCACCTGTTGGTCAGGATATGATGAGAAGAAGAAGAGAGTGTGAATTTCTCTTCAGGACAAAATCTCAAAATGTTCTCCAACTCCCGCACATCTTCTGGAGACACCAAAATAACCTGCTGTTATCTGCTGTGTGTGTGTGTGTGTGTGTGTGTGTGTGTGTGTGTGTGTGTG
>JBBMJM010134630.1:0-12150 GCA_037832705.1 Centriscus cristatus
ACGATGGAGCTGATGTCACGGAGGAGGGAGGTGGTTGTGGATTTTTGTAACAGGCCGAGTGAGAAAAGAGATGGGGTAGGATATGATCGCAGACACAGGACTCTCTCCGTCCAGCTCCGTTCTGCTGCTAAAACTTTGTCTTGTGTTGAAGGTAGGGCTTAGGGTGGCCCTCTGTCTGCAGTGACCAATCAGAGGCCAGGACTCTGCAAGGTCATGTTTAGTACCAGCTGGGCTTGCTTGGAACCTCGATGTTGGTGGTCCTAAAAAAACAAGGTACCAGGTACTACTGCCTGTGGAAACGCCGCACAAGTTGTTTTCTACGTGTTCATATCACATATATGCATCTACTTAAATTCAGGGTCCAGTCAGTCCCAACAGTTTTTTTAAAAAATCGTTTCACACAATAAAGGGCTACAAAAATTCACCACGCTGAAATAAGAAATAATAAGAAATACGTTTTGAAGCTTTCCAGCCAATTGATTCATAAATAGGTTCATTTGTCGGAACGTGCACGAACCTCGCCCCCTGCTGGCCAGAAATGAGACATTCATCTTCATTTATGAATTGAATTATTCAGACATGTAATTGATTTTTTGTTTGTGTATATCAGTGTGTTTCATGACAACCGAAATAAATAGTATTAACTGTCAAATATTTGTCTATATATGATTTCAGTGACTGATATAGCCTGTTTGTTGTTTGTTTTGAATTAGTTTCATTTAATTTTCATTTATTTCGTATTTATTGCCATTAAAAAAAAACAATAGTTCCACGGTGCTGGGCTTCAGTCGATACCTCTTTTTTGAAATCATCCTGCTTGTGAACTTGTGGCAGCATCCATAGTAAGACCACGAATCTCTCCGAAGTTCGAACCACTTCCGGAACTAGAGAGGCTTCCAACTTCACTGATGACGTCACCCGTCACACGAGCTATACCAGCTTCGACACGCACTGCGCAGAATAATTCCCGGATTTGTTCACACACTCTCTGGTGTGTCGGCACAGTACATCCCATCAACAGCAAAATGTCGGGAGGCTCGAGAGTGGTTGTTCCCAGCTGACGCGAGCTTCTGGAATGACGCTATGTTCATTTTCTTTCACTTTGTGTTTGTTTTAGCGCTCGGCCAGGGTAAGTCTATCTAAAGCTAACAGCTGAATGTGGCTACACTGGCTAACTCAGGCTAACTGCTAACTCAGTAAATAAGTATAACAAAAGTCGCTCACGGGTCAATTATTAGCTAACTGCTAACGTTTCAACCCGAGACTTCCGGAGCATCTGCTTGTTCCTGTGTGTGGGTTAAATATCAGGTTGAACCATATTCCATCATGAACTGACTTGTCATTAGTCTGCGTACACCTCTTGTCACTGACAGTAAACAGTGAGGAAGTGGTGACATAAAATGACCTAAAATATTGCTTGGACCTGTAACAAACCACCATCTTTTCTTTTTTTTTTATTGTTCCACCTGTCCCAGTGCTGCTCGAGACTCCCCCGGACCCTCCATTGGACGTCCGCGTAGCTAACGGGCAGCTGACTTGGACGCCTGCGTCTACAGACAGCGATGTCGTCTACACAGTTCAGAACAGAAGGTGCATGTCACACACACAAAACCCTGAACCGAAACCTGAGACATCCATGACATGTATCAACATGCATCGCTCGTCAGCGTGTTGGTGACGAACACTAAATGAACGTTCCAGAGAGATTTTGGACTGACTCCCCTCTTTGTCTTCAGCTTTGACTCTGGCGTGTGGATCAACGTCTCTGGCTGCGTCCAGACTCCGTCCACTTCCTGTAATGTCAGCACTAAGGCAGAGAAGGGCTGCGTTGCGTTAGCAGTGCTAGCGGAGAAACGTGGGATGAGATCACGACCGGTTGAAGCCTGTAGCCTTCATGGTAAGAAACAGTCACAGCTCGTGGCGACGTTGTCGTGATGGTGTTTGTGTGTTGGTGTTGATCAGCTTGTGTCCGTGCCCTCCAGCGGAGCCCTGTACTCCTCGTGTGAGCGTGAGCGCCGTTCCTGGAACTCTGGCTGTGTTTGTGAACAGAAACAACAGTCTGACTCTAGAACATGGAGCTCATGTGATGCACCGGGTTTTCTTTGGGAAGGAAGGGGAGACGCTGCGGGTGAGAATCAACCAGTAAACACAAGAGTTGTTAGCTAATCCTAGAATGTCTCAGATCAGAGGAGGACAGTTACAGTTTGGTGCGGAGAAATGAGTTGTTGACCGAAGCTCTTCGTCTCGAACAGATGCTAAAAGACACTGAGGCCTCGGTGTCCGTCGGGGACCTGGAGGAGGGACAGCGGTACTGTATCAGAGCGCAGTACCTGTACTTCAGCACACCTGTGGGAATGTCCAGCTGCTCTGAGTGTCACCTCATCCCACAGTCCAGTAAGAACCAACCAGCTGCTCTCAACAGGATTCCTTTGAATCAAACGTGTTTCTGCGGTTCACTCGTCCATCGATTGCTTCTGTCTTGTGTCTTTCCTCAGGCTCAACAGTTCAAACATCGATCGTCGTGTCTGTGGCCGTGTTGGTCCTGGTTCTGCTGGTGTCACTCACAGCCTACATGCTCATCCATCGTCTGGACAGAATCAAAGAGTGGCTGCGACCTCCTTGTCAGATCCCCAAACCCGTGAGAAACAAAACACACGTTATCGTTGAACCCAGCACAGGATTTAAACTGGAAATCAGAACTGATCTGTTTCATTGTTTGTCCTCAGTTCTCACCGGAGTCTTTTACTGAACGCGTGGACCTAATGACCAGCAGCTCCATTGAGGAGCGCTGGGATCGCATCAGCAGCATCGAGTCTGAGGAGACAACAAGTGTGACTTGTTCATCACGAGAACTCATCGACACGTCCGACTCGTCCGACGTAGAACCATACTCTTAACCCTCTTAACCAATCTCTGAATCGCTATTAAACTGTCTGGACTTTATTTCGAAAGGCAGTTTGTGTGTTAGTCCTGTGCCTGTAATACTTTGCACTTTGCGCTCTACTATTGTGTAGTTTTTGTGTGAACAAACTTGCACTTTTGTGTTGAAGCTACATTTTCAGATGATTTACATAGAACCAATCAGATTATTCTTGTAACGCAAATGTTTTCAAGTTCAAGTGACACTATGGCTTTGAATGTTCAGGTTTTCAAGGTAACAATCAAGTAGATAAAACATACATTCGTCAGGAAATACTTTTTTTTTTTTAACTCCTATCAGAAACAAGCATTGATTTTGTTATTAAAATTATGTGTCCACATGCAAGTGTGTGTCTGTTGTGTATACGTTCTGTAGCTTTTTATAAAAATAAGAGTTTATTAATCCCAGATGAAATTCTTACCGAGAATATTTTAAAGTAACAGGGACACTCAAAGGAAATAGAGAATATTTGTAAAAATCGGTGAATTGCGACTAAATGAAACTTAAAAGTTTGTTCCACCTGACATGATTTCAGTTGGTCAGTTGTTTCAGTTGACCAACTGAATTCAAACATGGGACTTAAAACTTTGGTTTGACTTGTTTTACTCATCAGAAACAAACCCCAGCGCGGTGTCTGCTCTTACCTGTCAACTCACGTAAAAGATGCGTGGAAGAACACACCTGAAGCCACTTTCTTCTCTGGAAGAGCAGCAGACAGTAGAGCCCGTGTGCTAGGAGCACTCGGTATCAGTCGATATGATGTCATCCATGCTGTTTTTCAAACTATGTGCATAGTTTATGTCCTTTGACTTAGTTCACCTGCTCAGGTGGGTCTCACACCCGTAGTAGTACTGGTACTCAGAGCACTGGAGCCACAATGGTAAAAGGTTTCACTGCCACAGTGAGGAAACGAAGCAGTCTTTAGTCAGATATGATTTCAGTTGTAACACAGACTCAAATACTTTTCAAAAAGTCTGAAGATTTATTGAAACATTTTCAGGATTTGACAAACAGTTCAGTTCAGCTTCTACTGATCAAATCGGTCTCCGATGGGGGGGGGGTGCGGTTACATCTGCTGGGTGGAGTTTCCGTTCCAGGTGTTGTTCTCGTCCTCGCTGTCCTCCTGCGTCCTCAGCCTACAGATTTTACCGTCTTTCTTAAAGTCCTTGGGCTGTGTCTCCACGGACTTCGGTTTTCTGAGAAGAAAAAACAAACGTAAGTTACAGTTGGTGCGTTCGTCATGGTGACGTCACCGCACACGTCTGCAGACTGAGACTTCCTGTTTGCACTGGACACACACACACCTCTGTGGTTTGTCAGACACAGATGGGGAACTGGTGTGCGAGCTGGACGGGGGGGCGGGGCCAGTGCGTGTGGCCGCTGGAGGGGGCGGCGCTCCAAACAGGAAGGAGCTGAGGAACCTCCACACGGCGAGAAGAGGGTAGAGCAGCGTCCCCAGAACTGCCCGCATGCCACCCCCCGAGGACTGAACCAGTGAGTTGGACTGCTGAGAGGGACAGACAGAACCAGACCGGTCAGCCGAGGACATGCTAAGCTAGGCTAACGTCTGAGTGAAACTGTGACTCACAGGCAGCAAAGCGATGGCAGCGCTGGGAGACAGGTCCAGGTCCTGCAGAGTCCGGTTCAGGTCCTCAGCGCTGAACTCTCGCCGGGGAAACATGGTCGCTAGCGAGAAGTTACCATAGCGATTTCCCACTTCCTGAAAGAGGACGATAAGTTAATGTGAGGTGACCCACATGTATTCTGTGGTTACTGTGTATGCATATGTGTCTCTCACTTGAACAACGAACTGATGAACTTCCTGCAGTTTGCTGCCAGAAGGGAACTGGTTGGTGAACGAGGAACCATCTGGGAGACGGAACTGGATCCGTGCTGTGGTGCTAAAGGGTCAAAGGTCAACATGACATTCGCATCCTACATATATTCTCCCCTTTGTAACGAACTTCATGTTTCTGCTTAAAAAAAAAATCACACCCAAAGCCTGCATAAACAATCAGCGCTGAAGTTAACCAGTTTCTGAGGACACCTGAACGCATCATCATTGTTTCCTGGGGGTCACAAATATACAAGTGGGTAAGAATATAAGAATGGGTGCGAAAAAATGGTGTGTGGACTTACAGGACTTACTTAGACAAATACACAGGAACCGCTGTGTTCAGTTCAGTTTGTAGGTTTCCTCTGCATCAAGTACTCACAGCAGCCCCCTGCCTTCACAGTACTAGTAGTCGTGAATCAAGTACTCCGAGTACTCACCTCCTGTGCCGGACAGCAGCCTCCTGCTCGGCCTGTGAACTTCTCAGTACCGATTGTCTGGCAGCTTCTCTCTCCTCCTGACTCTGAGCGTAACGAGCAGCGCGGTCAGCGCGGTCCTGGACCAGAGGACGAAGGGTTAATGTTCATGGCAGACTGGTCACTTGAAGTGTCTCTTGAAGGAGGCTGACGTTACCATAGCGATCTGCTGCCGCACTCGCTCTCGAGCGGCCTTCTCCTCCAGCTTCTCTCGGTTCCTCTCCTCCAGAAGTCTCTTGTTCTTCTCATCCTCCTGTTTCCTCCTGAAGTCTAACATGTCCTTCCCCAACTTCCTGCGCTCCATTTCTTTCCTGATTTCATCCTGACGTACAGGAAACACATCGTCACAATCCACCACTGAAAGAAACACAAACCACTGTTTACTCACCTCTTCTTCTCCCTTCTTCCTCTGCTCCCGTCTCTCCTCCAGTTTCTTCGTTAGTCTGGCGGGAGCGCGAAGTGTTTGATGGGTTTACGACGATTCTGTGTCACGTCGAATGTGTAGAGCTCATCGATCATTTTCTTACCTTTCCACCTTGGCGTCCAGGTTCTCGTCCTGCTGAGAAGTTCCAGGGTCATTGTACGCTGGCAGGACGTCCTGTGACGTGTTTGAAGAGGCTGAAGGACAGATGGTTGACACGAGCAGGTTCAGTGAGGCGTCGAGAGGAGAAGTAGTTCTACAATGGCCGTGGGATGTTCTCACCTTCTGTTGTTGCTGGACCTGCAGCCTCTGCAGCCGCTGATGAAGGTCTGCTGCCCTCAGCTGGTTCTGACGGGCTGGACACCAGCGGACCGTCTGCAGGTCCTGTCCCATCAGCAGTCTGCTGAGCGTGCATCTGGTAGACAAAAAAACAAGACTGTCAAAGGTCCAGGAGGCCGGAGCCACCATCTGTCTTCACACACATCATCATCGACATCAATCAATAAGTGGATGATGATATTTATTATTGTTTTTTTTTTTTAAATAATCATTCATTGTGTCATCATGTTTTGAAATGTTAATTCATCTGGTAGAACTAAGAGCAAACACACACACACAGCATCTTAACACAAATGCAAAACTTGTGTTGTCATAGCAGCAAAGGAGACAAGAACTGCTGTGCGCAAACGTGCTCCAACCTTTCCTACCTGCTTCACTCTGCTGATCCTGGTCAGCAGCTCGTCAGTGGACACACTGCCGGCGATGACCTCCAGAGGAATTCCCTTCTCTCCAATGAAGAAACATGAGGGGATGCACACCACTGGATCTTCAGCGGGGTTAAAGAACCAGCTTGGAGGCATGTGACTGAAACATTCAGAGCTGCTCATAGACTGAAGCAAACGAGTTCTCAGGTAAGTCTACAACCAACTTGATGGACTGTTCACATCACATGAATGATGCGGCAGGAAAAGATACAGATCTGGGAGAACTGCACACAGGTCTCGCTGCGGAAGAACACACAAACAATCAATCAGCACACCAATAATCAATGCTATTCTACTCGACAACTGCAAAAAAAAAGTGCGTAGGGTATCACAGTGATGTTCCTCATGAATCGGAGGAGCAGCTCTGTTTTCACTGCAGAACCTCAAGCTCCCAACATCTGCTTTGGTATCCCATGACGACAGAACTCTCCGATCACTTTAATGACAATAGGTTCAACATGACTGGGAATCTAAATCCAGCAGAAAGATTCAAACATCAGCACCTCTTGGCGTCCACTTTGATGGCCACGCAGCAGTTGTGGACGGCCTGTGAGACACGTCCGTCCTCCCAGCTGGACATCAGCTGCTTGGACTGTTCGTCATCCCCTGCAAGCAGCAAAGACGGATGGGTCAGAGGTCACATTGTCAATTACTTATGAAGGGTTACACTAACAGGAGGAACATGACATCAGCAGTCGATCAGAGGATGTCAGGCTGTAAAGTACATAGCAATACGACGTTCACATCACTGGTGTCTGTACGTCTGTGCTGTGAAACAGTGTGACGTCAGTCACCACAGCTGACTGGCGCTGTTAGCTGGCCTGACAGTGAGCTACAGCCCAACACCTGCTCTATCAGCAGTACACGACAATAACAACAGGACGACTGGCACGCTGTTTCACATGCTTTCGAATTTTCATTTTATCCAAGTATATCTGAAGGACATAGTCTATAAACTGGAGCCTGCTAAATGCTAAAACCGCTACGACGAGGAGCACGTAGCTGGCTAGCACACATGCTAATAATAACAAGGTGAGAGGCGTTAGCTGACGGCTAAGACCACAAACGTACCTGCAATAACAACGACAAACATGACGCCCTGCTGCTTAGCAGAGTGAATCGCACTCGGGATGGAGCCATCAAACCAACGCATGTTGCCTTGTTGCGTTTGTGGTTTGATGAAGCAGAATTACGCTCAACTCGTCCAGCAGGAAGTCAGCTGCTGTCGGCGTGGTGACGTCACTGAATGACGGATGACGCGTCGTCAGGGTCGCGAGTCACTTCAGCAAATTGTGGGCACTGTCAAAGTGTAAACGTGGTGTAAGTATGACTACTGTCCAACCCATCCAACTTAAATACACTTAAATATGATTATCATACATTTATGCGAGGTGTTTGTGCAAATGGGTCAGATGCAATTAGTCGTGTAACTATTAATATTTCCACAAATTTAAAACGGGAGAATGTACTTGCCGAATTTATGCACCCGAATTCGTTCTCGTTTTCATCTGTAGTCCCTCTGACAGCTGTTAACAGACATTACACACTTATTAAATACAATGCTCACTAAATAAAATGCATTATTTAAATTGACATAAGAAAACAAATCACATCGGCTTCATTCATTAATTCATTCGAGCCATTTAATTACACATTTTCTCCAGTGGTGTAAATGATTAGACTTCATTTTGTATTTTAAATAGAGATTTACATATGACTGGTGTAACAACAACCTCCCGTTCAGGTGGTGGCGCTACTGTGCACTTGTGGCTGACAGAAGAAGGTCACAGGTCAATCAACCAGAGGAAACATGGTGGAAGACGGTGGTATCCGCGTGGTTCACCGCGGAGGCAGCAGAATCAACTTTAGGAAACCCGTGATCAGCAACGATTCAAGGTGAATGCTTGAAAGTGTCGTATGATGTTGGTGACACATGTCGACGTGAATTTCCCCATGAGCAGCCCGAGCGCTCGCGCCGGTGCTAGCCGTTAGCATTAGCAGCTAATGAACGGCTCATGTTTACAAGAGCCAGAGAAACACGTTTCCACCAGGAAGACCATTTGGACAATGTCCAGCGTCTGCATGTGTTGTTTGGGTGAAATCTGTGAACCGTAAAACTGATTATAGTTATGTACAAATGTAGTAAATCTTACTGTTCATATTGTTACTATATAGTGGACAGTTAGAATGAAATTGCTGACAACTTACTTTCAGCTCTTCACATTAACGTCCCATTATTATTGACATTGTTGTGGCAATAAGTAAATAAAACTGCTGTTTTATTTACGTGTCAATGAAGGATTTGGCTGCACAGTAAATGATTGTCACCTCTGTCGATACCGAATACAACATGAAATTATGACTCAACTTGCTCCCAAGACAATATTCTACTCTCACCGAGAAGAAGCATCCCTGAGTGGATGCAAATTCTTGTAAAAGCTCTGTTTCTATGGCAACAGCTGATTTCCACTACCACCGGTATGATCACATCTCTGTACTGTCCTTTCTGATCTGCTGTAGGTTCCTGATCTGCGCCTCTGGTGAGAGTGTGAAGGTCTTCAGCACATCCACAGAAGAGTGTGTCCACGAGCTCCACGGACACACCGACCTGGTGACAGGCGTGATCCTCAAACCATCCAACCACTTACAGGTACGAGTTTCCACCTGGTGCTCGCTGTCTCTCTTCTTATGCATGTTACAGAATCGCCTTGTCACTGATTGAACAAGGTGTCAAACTCATGTGGCATCAAAACATTCAACAAAACGTCTTTAAGGCAAAGTGGCAAAACAGCACCCCCTGATGGTCAACCCTGGTACAGGCTGCATTTTGCTGTAACATCAGATTTCATCTCTGGTGTTGTTTCAGGTTTTCTCCTGCTCACTGGATGGAACAGTGCGTCTGTGGGACTTCACAGATGGCATACTCATTAAGGTACAGCCTGACTAGATTTACAGTCCTCCACTCCTCTTCCTCCCTGTGAATGAGCTTCCAGTGTGTGTGTGTTTGTGAGCCCGGGGTGGGGGGGTGGGGTGGGGGGTATGGATTGGATGTATGCAGAGATGGCAAACAAACACTTGGACTAGAAGGGAGCAGTGCCTGTGCTGCTGCGAAGATGAAATGATGAAGACTCAGTGTGGTGCTGGCTGAGCTTCAGCTGCTCATGTGTTGGATGTTTGACTTCTCTTCCAGACGTATGTGATCGGACGCCCGCTTCACGCCATCTACGCCTCAGAGGACCACCAGGGCTTTGTGTTCATCGTGATCCCGGACGCAAATGACAAACAGTCTGGTGGGTGTTTGTCTTTGTTTGAGTTCATCCACTCAGTCTCGTCTCTTCACCATCATTGTGTGTGTTCAGGTTTACACCAAATTATGTGTTCGTGTTTGTCTTTTTTATAAAGCTCTTTTAAAACGTCTGCAAATAATTTCACCATGAACTTTCACGTCCACATCCGAGGTTTAGTCTCTTGGCTTGAGCTTGAACATCATTGGCAGTGACCCAGCGTCCCAGCTTCCTGCCACTAGAGGGCGCCCTGGACTCAGCTACTCACACTCGGCGGCTTCAACGTTTGAGCAGGACTAAGGAGGTGAAAGGTGACAGGCTGCTGTTTCCCTGTGTGCAGATCACTTCCAGCTGGTGGGCCTGCAGCTGCCCCAGAGCCCCGATCAGCTGGTGGAGGCGCAGCAGCTTTCTGCTGTGCTCAGCAGCGTCTGCTCCGAGCCGGCGGCCATCGCCTTCGGCAGAGGGGTGAGTTAGTTTACCCTTTCGTACAACACGCCCGCAAAAAAAAGTCACCTCCACCTGCTGGGATGTGGGAAGTTACTTTCACACGCAGCAATGTGAGACTGTTCCCAATGAAGTTCAGATCAGTGACGAAATCAATCGTCCTCACAGGGCGAATACATGGCGTCTGTGCGCGGGTTGGCGCTGGAGGTGTATTTCTTCAGGAAGCAGAAGTCGTACAGGTGAGTGTACCCCTTCATCATTTACAGTTAATAGACCTCTAGGGGATTCGTATCTGGGTAGGATGTGTACAGGAAGTAGAGTGGACATGTACTTGTGACAGGTTTTCCCTCAAAGAAGACAACAAGAAAGGAGGCAGGAACACATTTGTGTGTGTGACCTGTCACCCAAAGGACGACTGCATTGGCACGGGACACGAGGATGGAAAGATTCGCCTGTGGTGAGTGTGATCTGAAGACGTACTGCCCACGTTCTCATCAGTTCTTCTTCTACCGTCCCATGTCCGCCGCAGTCAGTCGTTATAGAAACACAGTGTCTTTTTTTTTTATCCTGCAGGAGAAACTTCACCTGTAAGAAGACGTACACATACACGACTCTCCACTGGCACCACAGCGCCGTCAGCTCGCTCGTCTTCACCCCTGAAGGTCAGATGATCACATACGCACGCACACGCATGCTGCACGATAAGAGCATGTGTGTTCAACTGTAGTACGGGTGACGCGCACACACGCAAACACATCAGTCATCTCTGTCTGCGGCGTTCCACCAGGCACCAGCCTGCTGAGCGGAGGAGCAGAGTCGGTCCTGGTCCAGTGGAGGTACCAGCAGGAGAGCCAGAAGGAGTTCCTCCCCCGCCTCGGCGGCGCCATCACACACGTCGCGGTGTCACCCGATGGATCTTTGTTCTGCACGTCACACACAGACAATAGTAAGACCCCGCACTGCTACAACGAACACGGGGAAACTCACACACGTTGAGAGGACACGGCACCACGGGACCGTCCCATTGTTTCTTCTTCTCTGTAGAAATCCAGCTCATCCAGGGCGGTGTGAAGGTGTCGGCTGTGATCCAAGGTCTGGTCAAAGGTGAGCGCCCCCTGCTGGTCAGGTCCTTCAAACACACTGAATATCAGTGCTTCAGTGTGTATCAGAGTCCTTGGTGATCTGACCTGTCCCGATGGGTCCTGATGGATCCTGATGCGCCGGTGATGGGCACGAGGACTGATGTGGTTGTGTGTGTGTGTGTGTTTGCGTGTGTGTATGTGTGCGCGCGCACAGGGGAACGTGTGCTCACAGATGTGATGGTGGATCCTCGCAGCAAAGCTCTGGTTCTGAACGGGAAACCAGGTCACCTGCAGTTCTACTCTCTCCAACGAGACCAGCTGCTGTTCAATGTGAGTGCGCCGCGTCACCTGTCGCCGTCCCACGTGCGTCGACTCGGTGTGCGACAGCTGTTTGTCGCCCCCAGCTGGACGTGGTGCAGCAGGAGTTCATCCACCAGGCGGGTTTGCAGCAGTTTGACGTCGTCAAAGCGGCGTTCGATGTTTCTGGACACTGGCTGGCGACCGTCGAAGAACGGAAGCTGGACGCCGCCGAGCCAGAGCTCCACCTGAAGCTGTGGGTCTTCAACGAGCAGGCGCAGAGGTTCGTGCGTGTGTGTATACGTGTGTGTGCACGCACACAGTCGACACTTTGTGTTGTTTTCATGTACTTGTTGTAGCAGAACACAGAGTTGTGACCTTTCACCCCCAGTTATGAGCTGAACACCACCATCTCGTCCCCCCATGAGGACACGGTTACGTCCTTGTGCTTCTCCCAGGCGGCAGACGTCCTCCTGCTGGCGTCCAGCAGCAGGGACGGACACTTCTGTGTCTGGCAGCAGGTGGCGCCGACCTCCCCAGAGGGTGAGCAGCTAACGCCGCTAACCGAGCTAACACAGCTAAGGCAGCTAACTGAGTGAAACGCTTCACCCACAGTTACTGTGGTTCT
>JBBMJM010134708.1:0-12146 GCA_037832705.1 Centriscus cristatus
ACACACACACACACACACACACACACACACACACACACACACACACACACACACACACACACACACACACACATTTTTGTGGTTTCTTCCCCTACACAATCTGAAGTGGAGCGTTCAGAGACACATCAGGGCCTTTTTACACGTCGTCCTCCGGATTATTCCCTTCTCTCTTTATACCATTAGTCAGGCTCTACATATACCATAACCATCTGATTGCAACAACATGTTCCCCAATTTAAAAAGTTTTTAGAGGATGGGAGGTTTTTTGCAAATTGCTTCTTAAATGCAACACTGCCTTCGGAGAATGATTCCCACCTGTTGTGTGTTCTAACGGGGCCGTGGATGTCAAACAATCTGCTCTCATGCGTTCAAGACGGGTGGTGTAACATTTTCTAATCAGACATCAAACAGGAAGATAATTGATCGGATTAGAAGATGACATAATGGAATTAGCGACTGATTTTTGGAGATTACCACAGCAAACGTTTGGGTTTGCAATCTTACACAGACAACAACTCCAAACCCATTTTTTTTACATTAGTCCTTTTATTCTATTAATCTCCAAGAAAGGGATGGAAAACTGTACATGCTGTGTTTTCATAATGGATAAAGAGCAGCATGTTTCACACAGTGAGACAAAAATCCTCCTGGATTATTTTCTTCATCCGTCTTTCTGCTGTTGTCCGGGGACGGCTTCTCATGGTCTCTGTGGGGTCACGGAGGAGGCACTGACCAATGCCTGGCGTTCCTCCAATCCTTTCCCAAGTTTATCTCTTACTGTCGAGGGAGAGCGGCAGCTCACGCAACGGTACAGCCGTGTCGAGTGTGAGCCGGTCTCCTTTGTGGTTTTTCAGGCTGACAGTAGCAGGAAAGGGATGAAGAACGCGACCTGACATCTCAGGAGTTGATGCAAACCGCCGCTTCGTGCGTCCCGTTCCCCATTCTGCGGTTTCTTCAGTTGCGGCCACAGAATAACACCAGATCAGGTTCTCAAGGGGAGGGAGAAGAGGAAGTCACCTCACATGAATCCTTTGTTCTGCCCTTTTCGCAAAGAAAGCCACAGAAGAAAACAGATCCCTCGCTGAGTGTATCATTTCTTAACCAACATTTCCTTCGCACTCCTTGTGAAAAACAACAACAACAAAAAAAAAACAGGACAATAACTTATGTTAAAATCTAAGATTACAGACTTAGTGTGTTGTCTCAAATGAGTCTGGCTGATGTCCAGAGTGTTGAGAATTGTACAGTTGCACTGCTGCCTTAAAATAACCAGACAGCTATTTACTCTTCCATCACCACGTACGTTTCCTGAGGGCTGACGCCGTATGCCAGCGCTCTCTTCCAGCTCAAACCTCCATTAGGTTTGATTGAGCTGTTTAATGGCCCTCTGGTCTGGATTTGCTATCAGCTGATTGCTGCCAGCTGGATTTCTTTGTCATGCTCCGTCCTCAGCTAATGATCAGGCCATGAATCAAACTCAGAACCTCTGATCCCAGTGGCCCAACCTGAAGGACGCGTTTTCACGTTCAGAAAGTACAATGGTGTGATAGGGTTTGAAGAGAAATGTCATATAAACAAATAACAGAGTTTAACTTTGGCAAGAAAAGAATCAGAGAAATTAGCACTTACTGGAATGAGACACAGCTGCTGTATTGAAACCTGCAGAATGTCGATTTCAGTGTTCACCACTTCAAAGTGTTTGTTTTGGGCTGACGCCACGAGTTTAACTCCGATATCCTCCTCTTCAACCCAGGTGCCTCGGAGCTGAGCTGCAGGGAGCTGCGATCCACCCGTTACATCACTGATGGATCTTGCCGCAGTGCCAAGCCCGTGAAGGAGCTGGTGTGCTCGGGCCAGTGCATGCCGGCACACCTGATGCCAAACTCTATTGTCCGTGGGAAGTGGTGGAGGAGCAGTGGTTCAGACTACCGCTGCATCCCAGCGCACTCCCGGACCCGTCGGGTCCAGCTCCAGTGTCCCAACGGCAACACTCGGACTTACAAAATCCGTGTCGTCACCTCGTGCAAGTGCAAGCGCTTCAGGCCCCACCACAACCAATCAGAGCCCAAGGAGGTCCCGAAGCGTAACAAGAAACACAGTCGTTTATCTCAAGACCGAACCAAGAACAACACGCCGTTGATAGGCAATTCGTACTAATGCTGTCTTTAGCCTCCAGGGACAGAGACCAGAGTACACTCACACACATGCACGTTCCACAACACACAACCAGCATTCAATGCCGTGGAGATGCAAGAGAAAGAGACAATTCATGAGCAAACTGCTGGGCTGATTTCAAGGCATCTGTGTGTATTTGTCAGCCGTTCGTCAGCACATTTGTGAGCTTATTTGCATGTCAAACCATCAATGCCAGTGTTTGCTGTGTATGTTGTGGAATAGGAAACAAGAATCTGATCACCCGAACAGCTCAAAACCTTCCCGGGGGCTTAGTTCTGTCATCCACTCTGACACAAACAGATTTTGAGCATATGAGAAGTCCTCCCTGAGGCTTCAGACCCATCTGTACAAACATCCAGCGGATGCAGAGCTACAGCGCACCGGTTTAAAGCTGAAAAGGTGTATCATCTCCAAAGGGGTGGTAATCCATCTCCTATTGGCCGTGCATAGAGGAGATGGTGGCAGCTCTGGGGGTTTTCATCTGGTGGGATGGTGACAGCTTTTGAGAAGTCCTGGCTCCCTGACAGCCCACTAAAGACCTCAATCATACGGACAGCCCTTAGCACTCTCCAAGCCGCAGGAGTCCCGACCAGGCCTGCCAGTTACTGAAGCGCCTTTTTCCAGAGTCAGGAGGGACAAGGAAGCTTAAAAAAAAAAGAAAGAAAAAAAAAGGGGGAGACTGCAGTTTTAACAGCGTCAACATGATGGGAGCGTTTCTCTGAGTTGTCTTAATTACTAAATGAGTCCATTCCTGCGTTAGCATCTGAGTCATAAAAAGCCATTTCCTCTCGCTAGTTCCTGTTTGCTGGACTCGCACAGGCGCACAAACACACAAAAAGTGCACATGTGTGTAGGAGGCATCAGCAAACTGCATGGCTGTGTTGATACCTTAGGGCAAGGAGTTTTTTTTTTTTTTCCAGAACGCCCACACCGGCATTCTTTTGTAAACAGAGCGGCGGTTCACAGCCAAAAACCCATCTGCTGTGTGCAGGATCGGAGACACCTCCACTCCTCCCTGCTCCCCTTCTGTAAATAGCTCAGACAGGAAAGATAGGAACACAAACAGCACGATGAAAATTTTTTTTTTTTCTTGTGGGCCGCCAGATTTGGGCAGGAAGAGGAAGTGGCGATACCCAGTCTGTCAACGCACACAAGCCTCCTTCCTGCGCCATGCCTCCGTTGTTTCCCCCCCCGCTCATATTGCTGCCTGTTTTTTTTTTTTTTTCAAACTTCTTTTTCCGATTGTTTTGTGTGCAACTGGAAAGGCTGTGTCATCGAGAGCTGCTGTGTGACTATACATATTCAAAAACCTGTGCGGTCGAACGCAGCCCCATTTGACACACGGAAGGACTGACATAAAAGAATGAACTGCATATTTATTTTTTATTTCTACATTTAAATTATTTATGCAACCTTTTGTAGTAAATGATAGCCATTATTGTCCCATAGTATGATAGAGACTTTGGAAATGAATACTGTACAGTACATAAATAAAGTAAAGGCAGATATATTTGAAAGAACTGGCCTATTTGTTATCATTCTTGCTGTAAGTATGCCTGTATTTCTTCGCGCAGTTGTTTGGAGGTTAAGATTTGCCAGTAATTGTTAAAATACTGCTCTTCACCTCTCCTCCCACTAATGTCACTGCTCTGGGAACTGAAACCTCACTCGATAGCTCAGTCTGTCGTGTCCTGCAGCACACATACCAGCACTCCTGGACCCACAGCGGAGTTATGCAATGCAGGCGTGGAACATGTATCCCACGAAATGAAATGTTTATGTGTGAATGCAATTTTCAATTAGTGGGACACAACCTCCCTTAGAGGGACGAATAAACACAGTGTGAATACATACACACAGAAAATATGAAATCACCGTGGCAACTGTTGACTGACTGAACGCTTGTGCCAGCACAGAGTCGACGGTATTAAATTTCACGACATCATTTACAACGTGCCGTCATTATGTCACTTTCGAGACCTGCTTTCCAGGAGAGAACAGACATGCCGTGCCTCTGCTGGACGAGCAACGGAGCAAGTTTCCCAAGAAATTCAAGAACACATCCTTAAATATAGCATACAAACATTACTTCAATATATCGATGCTGACAAAGCATCTGTCCCGCGTTACCGCGTGCAGTCCCCAAACACAGCGAACTGCGAGTGACCCTTGCAGTCCTGGGGAATAGTGAGGCGCACGAGAAGTCAGGCATGATCTACTCGCAACAAATGTAACCAGTCCACGACACTTCGCTCAGGCCCCAGTGTCATCAATGAAAGCTTGAATACCAGGTGCACGAGTCCCACAGGGTCCCTACTCTGTTACAAGTGTCAGGAACAGGATTTGGCTAGTTCAACAGTTCACAGTTTCTGGTGGACTCACAGCCTCCATGAGCAATATTTATAGATGTGACACACTGACCATGATGAATGACGGCAGACTTCCTTTGTCCAAATGTGGGAAATGCGGGATGCTGTGCGAAAGGACTTCTCTTTGCTGGTGCTTATCTCTATATCAAAATACTAAGTAGCTGTCAGGGCAGTGAGATAACGACCTCATCTCCATCGTGCATCTGCACGTCAATCCGTCGAGAGAAAAATGAGCCATAGATGTTGATCTACTGCTGAAATAATCAAATGCAAAACATCTAATTTCACGTCTTGTGTTTTTGTTTACGGCTCCGTCTGAAAACTGTCCCGATGACTTAGCGGCTGTCAACAGACGTAGCTGATATACGGCCCAGCACAGAGGAAGCAGTCACATAAACAACGCCGTATATCATATGCGGATGCATGTTTGTGCCTTTGGAATCAGTCATAGAAAAACAAGCTGGGAAGGAAATACGTGGCAAACGGAGGTGGCATTTAGGACAAGTGAAGTTTTCGTTCTTTCTCAAAAGCCTCTACAAGTGTTGAAGCTGTCCAAGACATGTATACAAGTGACAACATACATAGTATTACTGTTATTATTACTGTATAATATCCAGAGCCTGGTTACATGAAGTGAAAATACGCCAGTGGTTTCACCTCCAGGTCTTTTTAGTCCAGTCTTTCCAACAGCGGATATTATTGCTGCAGTCAAACACACATGGACAATGATGGATGAATTCAGAGACGGATGTTTGTGCTCCACCAACCACTCTCTTATCAGGTCTTGAGCACTAATAGCCTAAAATAAATGAAAAACAGAGGAGATGTCTGGCTGTGTTAAAAATGGAGGAAGAGAGATTTTAACTGTATTTGTGTTGCTTCGACGATGCCGTCCTTAAAAAAATGGAGCGTATTTCCTGCAGGTTGATCTCAAGTTCCTCTAAGGGTGATTCATGTTAGTTATTTGCTGCACTGGCCTACGTGACAACATCAGCAGAGAGATTTGGACGTGGGCGACATGTCTGTTTTTCCGAGATGGACAGAAGCTCCATATGTGTCAGAGGCTCCTGCTAAGCCGTGTAAGCCTCAGTCGCTCAGCCGAAGCCCGGCGTGTGGAGAGGAGAAAGACAACCACATGTGTTCAGGAGTTGCACAGGATAGGAAACACTGTTGTCAACAAACACTTCTAAACAACCACAGCAAGCCCCAAGAATCTGCAGGAAGAACGCAGCTCCTTGCTTAATGGGACGAGTGTCTTACAGAAACACCAAAAAAAATACTATAAATCTGTATGATGCACTTGACTCTGAAGGCTGACATAAGACCAGTGGTTCTTATGCAGGTGCTGTCTGAAGGAACTTGTGTAAGTTCAATTCAAAGGTAAATCTTCATCATGAAGGCAGACATGCGTAGTGAAGAAGGTATTTCCGTCTTCAGAAGGCCAGAAAGGAAATTCAGGTCTGTGTTTTCTCAGACTGGAATTCACAATAAGCATTGTTGATTCATACGACGTGAATTCATTCTAATTGCTGTTAAAGATGAATCCAAGAACTGAACAAACATTTTTTCCGCAACAGATTCCTGATGTGCTTATCAAGCGCTTCTGGCCAACGTGGCCGGAAAAGAGTCGACGCATCCAGTTAGGTGAAGGAGGAACAATGCAAGACACTTTCAGTACCGCTGAGGTAGGGAGATGTTACATAAACGCCTAGTTACAGTTTCAATAATGAAAAAAAAACCCTAAAAACAACAGTTTGGTTTTCTGAATGTGCCGGCAGGATTTCATGTTAATATTCTACAGAAATGTGCTTTTGGCTATTTTATAACAAAATTAAGTATGACGTTCTGAAACTGTTTGATGATGGCGCTCATCATCAGCTTCCAGGCTGTGCTGGTGTGAAGGATGACTGAAGGACATCTCATGTACAGTCTTGAAATAAAGGCTTAAAGAACATTGTGATGTGGTTTCAGGTCCAGTTTCAGAGGGAAGCGGATGTCGGGATTTGATGTGGGCGTTTGTCTTCAGTAATTAGTCAGACCATCGCCCTGTGGGATTTCAATAAGCAACTCATGTAAACATGTTAAATGCTGTTTTATGTCAAATGAGGTCAATAGTCTGATTTTCGCAGTCCTTATAAACATAGCCACGGAACTTTGTTCGGCCAACGTCAAAACCAACATCCAGCCACACGTCAGGGCCTGACGCCTGAAGCTGGCCTGCGAGAGGAGGCAATTAAATCTGCTGTCGATGATTTTAAACGTAGGAGCTGAGTATGTGTGTATGTGGTAGACGTGTCAAAGGTTCTACAGCCCATGAGAGACACATTTATGACAGGCAGTAGTCTGACTTGAACTAAAACCTCTGCTGAAAAAGAATGACTCAAACCACTTGTCTTGATGTCATCATCATCATCGCTAACCACAATGATGCTGATGGTATTAATTCGGTGGAGCCAGCCAGACCGTGACCATCCCTCCCTACAAGCTCCCTTTCCTCATACATTTTTTGGGGATTTTACAGCTGAATCTGATCATGACAAAGCTCTCTGGACGTGACCTAGACGATGACAACAACGTATTAGTCCTGTTAAAATAATAACCGTGGCGTTATGTCACCACTCGGCCCGTGGTGCTGAGCCCGCTCGCTCCTTTCCGTTTCAAGCAAGAGCCTCTACGCTCCCTTTATCTAGTGTAGCCTATCTTAAAACCACAGACACCATGCTGCCTTCACTGGGATCGCAAAATAGACATGAGCATGATCGAGGGGTAAACAGTGGTGTATTCTCCTTCCCAGAACAACAAACCAGAGGTTTTTCCCCGAGGGTTTATGGCTACGTCGACAGACAGACCGGTGCCTTTGTGCTTATTTGTATGTTGTGTGTCAGTGTCTGTAGCGGAGTGGTTACTGAGTCCTGAGTGAGACACTAGCGAGTCATTTAGTCGCTCATCCTCAGCTTGATAATATTTCTCCAGACAGGCAGCATACGGTATTTAGGTCCAGCTCCAGATGGAAGCTTTCTCTACATTTTTTCCCTTACATTAAGAAACAAATAAGCTCAGTGCAATCAGCTCCTAGTGCTGTGGAAATCACCTGATCCCGTGGCCATGGGTGCAATACCAAGGAGATTCTGAAGAAGATATTCCTCCTTAAACTCCCCGGTTTAGGAGATCGAGATAGATTCAGTCTCCAGCCCTTATCAGATGTCAAAGAGCCTCTGCAACTGGACGTTTGTTTCCCAGCACTGACCTTGGTTGTAAGCGAGGTCCCTGAACGTCTCTGTGTTGAAAGGTAATGACTTTCAAGGGATCTACTTCTCATGCACAAGTATGATGGACAGCCGGACTTTTCAGCTTTATATGGTTTGATGAAAATGTCTTTCTGTCACTTCTCTGTTTTGTTCAGCTTAATTTACATACTGGAATTTCCTTGTTGCACATAGAGGCCATGTTTGATTTCACACCACTATCACACTGTGCTGAGATCGTTCCCCGTGTCAGCACATCGACCCGGCAGGAAGGAATCTGGAGGATGTTTTCCTCTTCTACAAAAGAAGAGGACACAGGGGACAAGCCACCTAGAAGAATATAAAACCCTTCCCGGTGTCTCTAGCCTTTGTTGAAAAAACAGAAATCCCAGTGCTCCAAATCAAAAACCTGCCAGACACCAAGGCACGCACCAACTTGAAAAATGTCTACATCCATGGGAATGAGGTTTTTAAAGGCATGATCAATAAAACGTTACAGTTACTTGGCAAGAAAGCAGCGCTCACAGAAAAACAGCTTGTCCAATCAATAAAACACATTATGTGTCAACAGTTAAACAGATCCATCCAGTCTCAAAATGATTTGTTCGGTGTCTGGTTCACCCTCTCACACAGTCTGGATGCAGCTGAAAATTTAAAAAAAGTAAACTTGTAAGCACAGATGAGTGTAATTCCAATTATAGTTTTCTATTTAAGGTTTCAAACAGAACTCAATGCACTTTTTGAAAGACATTCGAGGAGCAGTTGGCCATTTTTGCACAATATTTGTATTGTGCTTCGAAGTCACAAAACGCAGGCGCTCTTGTAAATCTGTGCCGTTGTTTAGAGCCCCATCTGGCTCTGTGGCCAGACTCCACGTCTGAAATGGTTCAGGTCACAGGTTGAGGTGCCAATAGCCCACCCAGGACCAGCACACAGCCCATACGTCCATAATAGAACCAAGAGTATGTGCACAGCTCTTGGTCTGGGGCTGATTTAGTTTGGTTCAGTCAAAAATGAACTTGTAGCTTTGTGACAACCACTCAGACATGGCTGCATATGGAAATACAGTCTTATATACAGTCGATAGATAGATAGATAGATAGATAGATAGATAGATAGATAGATAGATAGATAGATAGATAGATAGATAGATAATCAAAAAGTCCTCAAATGTAATTAGTTTGATAAAGTAACATGGTTTCGATGGTGTTTTTTCTTTTTCTTTGTTTCTTCAATGTGCAGTGGTCACATTGAGTAGATTCATACCGGACCTCAGTGCCACTGAACCACGTGAGTGATGAACATGATTTCTATAGCAGACTATCTCAGGGTGCGTCAGGTGGTCTACCTCGCTCCCGCCCCTGGAATGTCCATATTACAAACTGCCGTCTTTTCTCACATGCATGAAGAACTGTAACAAGCATGTAGTTCAATTCAGTGTCAGATGTCTTTCTTTCCTCCTCCCCTCCTCTCCCACACATTGTGATGGCATTCAACGGACAGATGGGGAGAGTGCAATCTGCTCCTATAAATAAGGCTGAGGTAGGCTCTGGCCTGTTCCATCCATCACTGTGTTTGTGGAGCAGGAGGGAGCAAGGGGCCTGGATTCATCCATGTTCCCAGCAGCCATCCCCCTGTGGGAACTTCACACAGCCATTAAACACCTCATGGCAGCCTGTTAGCTATCGGCCCAGCTGAGCTGAAGAGCTCTCCTCTGGTCCCCGCAGACGTGTCAACAGGTTTTTCATTTAAAGTTTTAGTGCACATCCCAGGCACATAAGTCTGCTGATATAAGGGAAGTGGAGGCACATACATCTTTAGACTTGGAGAGAGTCGCACGGGTGTTAATGTAGGATGTGACATAAAGTCAGATAATGCTGGATTTGTTCACACAAACCCAAAGTCATCTCATTTTTTTTTAAGCTGCATCATTATGGTGAGAGTGAGGCGATTGACAATTGAGCTGTCATGAAGAACAGTAGGTTTGATGTTCTAAATGGAGTTGATCAGCTTACAACGCATGTACTCTTTAAAACAATATGGTCATTTTTGTCTTTCAAATCTGCCTGATAAAAAGCAGATTGCGTTCAGCTTTGGGCCTCGTCGTCATTGTAATCATGAGGTCATCCCAGAATCCATGACGACTGTGATCCCTCAATAAACACAGATGACGTGTGGGGTGTCAGCAGGCCGCTGAAATCTGCCATGAAGTCTAAAGGGAAGCTCTGGTGTCCTAACATGTCCTTAGGTCACCTTTGGAATTGAAACAAAGTGTTTTTTATTCCCAGGGTGCAAGTCGCAGGTGTTAAAAAAACCCATTAGTACTGATTTTATAAAGACTGTTCACTTACTGTCATTCCCCTTCTACTTCATATCTAATCCTAACACATTTTCCCAGGTTGAGCACATTATTCCTCACCCCGCTGTGGGAGTGTGTTGCAGGCTGTTTGATCTCACCCCGCTCTGATTAATTAAAAAAAACAAGCAAAAGGCCACAGCCACTTAAAATCTCCACGGGTTTCATTAAGATACGACTACTAGAGTCAAGTCAGATCGTTCAGGCAGTGGACGGCATTGTGTTTTTGAGCAAGTCTGAAGAGGCGGCTGCCTCCAGCACTCCTTTAAAACCACACTCTACATGCCGGGGATTCCTTTTGACCACACACTCAGGCGAAAGCAGATGCTTGATTGATGAACAGACGTTACTAACTGTGTTTTCTTCATCAAACAAGTGCTGTGTGTTTGAACTTCATGGTTTTTATAATGGTGATTTCACTCTTCAGCCTCAAGCTACATGCTAAGCTGTGCTATAATAAAGATGGCGACGTCTAGAAGAGGCTGGTCTTTAGAGCTCAAAGTATTTGCACCAGCAGGAGCGCTGTGAGTTAGACTGGTGATGAATATAATGACATAATAATACAAGAACAGATGGAAGGACATCGAGATCGGAGCTATGTTCATTTCCATTTTCTCCTCTACGGAAATCTGTTTCTGTTCTGCGAGTGTGGAATCGATGGTGATTACATAGTTTTAAGTCTCTGGGGTCCAACATGCGGTGTGACGATATGGATGTGGCCATGCAGTGGTAACAGCGACTATAACTCTCCATCGCGGGGCCCCAGCCAGGCTGTCTCATGACCCTGCGCAGGTGCCCCCTGCTCCAGATGTTGTCTCCAGCCAGTCAGGCCGGGAATGGCTCTTCTCCCTCTCATCTGACGTCGTCTTTAAGCTGAGCTGGAGCTCGTCACTAAGTGAAATGTTCCACAGCCATGACAGGGCTTAGTGGACGGCGGCCATGTTTAATAATTAGTGAGGAAGTTGATCTTTCATGCAGGATTGTGCAGTATTGGATGTCACATCTGACAAGAACTATAAAGAGGAGCAACATATGGATTTGAGTGAAGGGACAAAAGATCAAAGAGTAACATTCTCTCTAAAACGTCTCTCTGGTGAGCTGACATGAGCAGCCGACCGCGGACAGATGGGCTTTTAAAACTCATGGGAAACAAAACCTTATTGGTGGTCTTTAGCTGTCGTTGTCCTGAGTCCAAATCGTACTGTTGTAAAAATTTAAAGAGTCGTACTGATTCACAGTAAAGATAATAAAAGATTGTAAAGATGTCACATATAAAGAAATGTGTTTTTTTTTTTCCCCCATAAAATTCAGAGAAGGTCACTGAGCCCACAGATGTTTTGTTTGTTAGATTTCCGATGAGAATGGCTGAACTTTAACATCTGACTCATCAAAGGTCTGTCATATCTATCATCATCCTGATGGGAGAAAACAGTGTAAGTAGTTAAAGAGACAGAGGATGAGTGGCAGAGGATGAGTGGCAGCAGAAACTGGCGGCAGACGAGTTTGATGGACGCAGGTGTGTGATATCAGCCAGGTGAATGTGATCAGCCAGCAGCAGCAAGGAACCACCAACACATTTTTGCTCAAAACTTTTTGGAACTTTACTGCACATTTGATGCAGTTTAAGCAGTTTATACAATTCAATTTCATTATCTGATTTTACTCGAAGAAAAAAAAACTCAAGCTGTTTTCATGGTCTCTTTTTGGACGATATTTTGCTTTCACACCAAATCCAAATATTTTCTGAGATATTTCATTACTCAAAGGTTTATTTGTGGAAGATTTCAAAGACCTCTAAAGACCAAATTTGTGCTACGCTTACCTGTAACAGCACATGTTGGTATTACGTTCTGCCCTGAAATGTGTAACACCCCAGACCTCACCGAAGTGATACAATAATACAGGACTGTTTGGACAAGACTATCTTACACACACACACACACACACACACACACACACACACACACACACACACACACACACACACACACACACACACAC
>JBBMJM010134748.1:0-12143 GCA_037832705.1 Centriscus cristatus
GTGTGTGTGTGTGTGTGTGTGTGTGTGTGTGTGTGTGTGTGTGTGTGTGTGTGTGTGTGTGTGTGTGTGTGTCATATAGTTACATATAAGATGCCCTTTTTCACTACTAGTCAGTGTAAAGAGGGGCTGTTGGTGTTTGCATACATATACACATACATTTTAAAAAGTAATGACTTATTTATGTTGGTAGGCAGTGGACCCTGGTGGTCAAATCCGTCCAGAACAATCAGCTGGGGCATTCTAACAATCTGGTGTTGGTGTGCTGATTGTCCTCTGTGGTTAACATGGAGAAATAAACCACCTCATCTTTGACTCTTTGCTGTATCACCCAGCCGCAATTGTGATCATGCCAACACTGAATTTAATTTTTTTTAAATAAAATTAAATTAAAATTTTAATTAAAATAAAATTAATTTAAAACGTTTGTTGTTTTACGACAGTGTGACCTTTTGTGGGAAATGATGGACTAGTTTATAAAACAAAAAAAAAAAGTATGCCAGAGCAGGGAAAACTTGTAGCGGACAAGAAGTGGAGCATGAAGTAGAGCAGGAAAGTAGCACAGTTTGCAAAGCCGAACTAAAGCAAGTGTGTTCCCCTGGAGTCAGCTTCCGTCACACTGCAACAATGACCAGTGAGATATTTACTGCGATTGGGAATGAGCCATTACAGTGCTCCATCGGCAGGAGGACTGAGGGACGGCAGAGAGATCTCGGACCTGAGCGTCGTTTTGAGGAGATGTGGATTAGTTTGTAGAGACTATTTTCTAGTTTTAAGTATGTGAAAGTTGTTCACAGTCTATAAATGGGGCAGCAAGTAATATGCAACATTTCTCTCAGCCGTCATCTTATTTCATCACACTCGGACAAAAAAAAAAAGACCCTCCAGCTTTGTCTGTCAGTGTCTTCCTTATCGCACCAGGTGTCTGCGTGGTTTTATCAGACAACTCCTATAAGCATCACCCACCATTTTGGCTCTCTGTGACAGGGTATATCTTGCAGAGGCGACACTCCTGTCACAAAGAAAATAGGTCCACTTCTTCTGTAAAGTATGTAGATAACTGGTAACTGAACCAAAAAGGGGACAGTGCCGTTGGTTTTTCCAAGCTGGAATTGGTCAGGCAGATACAGATACAGGAGAAAACTCGATATAAGATGGAGCAGCACACTGAACACATTTGTGGGTTTTCAGGAAGAGAAAGGAGAGGTGAATGGAGGGAGATTCAGAGGCATGTGGCTGATGAGTGGAGGACGAGAGGCTGTGTGACCTGCAGTGAAACGCTTGGATCTGCTTCAGACAGCTGAAAGTGTGTCACAGGAAGTTCTAATGCAACCCAATGTTGCTTCACTGAGTCCTGGTGCTTACTGTGAAAACAAGTCCTGCCCCCGAGAAGCCAGAAAAGGCTTTAGCTCCTCGGCTCTGAGGATCTGCACGAGTCACTAATCATTGCTCAGTCAGTATTGCTGTTTTCCTTCTCTTAAGCCGGTGTTATTTGCTTCCTGTGTCCCGGAGTACGTAAAGGTCTGCACACAGGAGCTCAGTCTATGCATACACTGAGAAGAGACACACGATGGCCGAGCCTGGGTAACGTGTGTGTGTGTGTGTGGTTTTTTTCAAATCGGTGTTCAGGAGGAGGCAGAGAAACCTTCGGGAAGAAGGCTGTCTGTCACCATAATCACGTCCTCATCAGGAGCTCACAGACACTTCAACAACATCATAGAGCGTCGAAAGAAGAAATCTTGACTGCAAACACCTGAAAAGCACACAAGGTGAACAAAAAACAAAGCATGTGCCCTTTAAAGGATCAATAGTGTATCGACAGAATTATTGACCCGGGTATATGCAGCACTAACTTTGTTGGATAAAAGCAGGGTTCACATTACACAGCAGCTTTTCACCGATGGCTCGATACGTCACACAGCAGTCTGATCTGATAGAAGACTAGCCACAAACATTAAACATTAAACGTGCAGAGCTAGTGAAGAGGTTTCAGAGGCGACGAGGTACGATGACAGCACCACCTCACACCTTCACTGCGGAAACAAATTAGTATTTTAACAAGGACACACTGACATTTTCTCCATTTCTCCCAAGTGGGTGATCACAATGTCTTTCTGCTTTTCTTGGTATAGTGAGAGTTGAAGCTAGCATAGCCAAACTGTGCTTGATGCACGACATTGCCTGAAATGACCTTGCGATATGCTGCAACATGAAAGTAAATATCTCGTTTCCCTCTGTTTACTGGCAATAGAAGGCTGCATTCAAAGGTGCCCGAACTGGGACACACTTTGAAGTAAATGTTAAAGGCTGAAACCTTTTGTAGGCGATTCCAGGACCCAATTAAGCACCTAAATGCACAAGCAGCAAAGAGTCCGAGAGAGAATGACACCGGGAAGTTTACTGAGAAAAGCAGCAGTGGGGGATGAGCAGGCAGGCAGCTGAACAAGATGTGCAGGTGACTTGTCAGTGTGGTGACAGTATCAAAGTAACCGATTTCCACAGTTCCAGGAGGCAGCGAGTAGAGTGGCACTGAAGTGCAAGAGAATTTTGGGGACTAAGAAACATCAACACCATGGCATCTGAGGCCATATGTACATTTCCACTGCGAGAGACAACCGACAAACTGGCAGCATATGAGCTGCAGGGTGGTGATGAGCTGAGGTCTAGCAGGTGTGCAGGCACGGCTGAGACCCGGAGCGTGCGCCTACTCACAGACATGGGAGAAACAAAACGAATAGGGACAGACACTGGGGGAGAGAGGCAGGAAAAGGCAGAAAGCAGAGAGACTGAGGTGTCAGGTCTCCTCCCATGAGTTTGAATAAGTGTCGAAAAGCTTCCAACAAACCTTTCCCCATGGGCTCCCTCATTCTCATCCATCCATCAGTCCCTCTTCTCCTCCTCCTAATCAAACAATCAGTCAGATCTCATGTTTGTGAAATGACACGTTGGTGTAATCATCCATAATGCATCCACTCTAAACCATTGTTCTCAAATACTTACGTTTACAGGCTCTGTCGGTTACAAATCCTCAGTAAGCTCCTCATTTACGAAGGAATGGTCTGTCTCGAGTTTGGCCCACATGATTGGCACTGCACACTTTTTTAATTGGGGCAATCGTGGTGTGAACTTTAACGTAAAATCTGGCAAATCGTATCATCTTTTATTCGCAGGGTCCATAAATGTAAGTCTGAGCAGCAGAACATATTTGGCCCCATAAAATGTTCCTCTTGGGTCTTGTTTATGCTGTTTGTAATATCACTCTGGGAAAACAGACATGTCTCTCTCACGTGAACACAACAGACACATTCCGTTTTGGCTGCCGACTGCCAATTATGCTTTAAACTCTGCTTGCATCCCAGCCGAAAGCTTGACTCATTTGATTTCTCTGAGCTGTTCTCGAATGAGACAACATTTCCCAATGTGAAGACGTTCACTCGCGTTTGTGAATGCAGCCACAGTTCACTTTACATGTCAACCACACAAATGATTGATATGAAAGATGAAACAAGAGGCAAAGCTCAAAAGGACTCTGGGAGTGTTTGATGTCAGGCACTTACACTTTGCATCAAAGCCTTGCAATCCCACAGGGAGCTCGGGCTTCTCTAATCAAGCAGAGGTCAGAGAGTCACCTAAGGTCAATGATCAGTCGAGGTCACACTTCTTGTGATAGTGTTAGTAGGATGGAAGTATCATTATTAACGCTGCTACGGCCAAACTGTCTTTGCCATTTATTTACTGAGTTTTTTTTGTAAGGATAGCTGCTTGGGATGAACCATTTGATTTTTGGGGGGGTTCTTAAATACGATACTTACAGTCAGGGCTGGGCGATATGGACCCAAAGTCTTATCACGATATATTTAGGCTGATATATAATACATATCTCAGGGGACATCTAAAACCTGCGGGATAGCGTCCCTCCAGGGCTGCAGAGTATCATTATTGACATTCTGATTAACTGTTGACACGATACATTTTTATATATGACAGCAAGTCATTTGAATGTGATTGTTTTAAAGATTTTTATCTGAAGAATAACCTCCGCTGCCCACATGATGTCACATGACAAGGCTTGGACTCTCTGAACTAGTCGAGGGTGTGTTATGGGCGTATCATTTCATAAGCCTATCAGAGTGTCACCTTTCATTCCCTTTAAACGTGGTGCACCTGGAGCACATGGTGAATGGCGAGTTAGATGGCGAGATAGATGGCGGACTTACCAAGTGGAAAGTGAGAACGATCCCAAATGACATGCATAGTTATGTTTTGTTTTGTTTTGCTGTAGATTGAAGCAGTAGTTCACTCCAGTGTCATTCCGCAACACAACCTGAATTCAGTTCAAGGTACAAAATGAGCAGAGCAGATGAGAAGTGCTGCATACTCATGTCTGAGCATCACCTCCAGGTACACAACATATAGAACAAAATCAAATACGTGTAAGAAGTCTAATTATGTTGCTGAAAAAAAAGGGTTCTGGCAATTGAATGATATTGTTTTTCTCGACTTTCAGCACATCGGAAAGACATCTCCTTATCTTATCTGTAGTTTTTAATTATGATGTTTTATCAGTATAGATGTGCAATCAGAAAGTCAGGCAAAAGCATTTATCTCATTGTCAAGACAATAGGAGATATAAAGACAATGAAACACGTTGACAAAGAATGTTCTCACCTGAACATCCCCCATTCCACAGAAGCACACTTTTGTTTCAAACTTACTCCCACTGAATCTGCAAATAAATAAACGTGTTTGGAACGACTCCAGAAGCTGATGAGCTGTTTTTTGTGTTACAGGACTGTTTCCCCTCTGATCCTGCTCTCCTTTGACATCAAGAATAACTCACCAACAACAAGGTACAGTCAGTTTGCTTCTTTGTTTGTCTCCTTCTCCGCCCCACAGGGAGGTGATATGTGATCGTCTGTCTGCAATAAACGCCTTCATTAGCATCTTCTTCCCCGTTGAATTTGTTAACGGGGACAAGTGAGCCAGCGCTAATGAGATGGTGGCCTGCTTGATGTTGACACTGGATACGAGAAGCAGATGAAACATCGGAGGAATTAGCTCATAGTCTACAAACTGACAGTTGGGCCTTGACCTTGTCTGCTGGATATTGAACAGCGATGGATTTTCATAGCTTTCAGCCTCAACGCAGCTGTCAGACAGAAATGTATGAAACTGTGGGAGGCACAACTCGTCCTTTGTTCCAGCTAATACATCTCTGGGGGCCTGAGTTTGCCGGGGCCAAGATCTGATCAAAATGTCAGTGTATTTGATGTTAAACAGTTTGAATGTAACATGACTGCAGCAGCACAGTTCCATTCATCATGCAGCGTGCCATGCACGATGTGGCCCCGCAGAGCAGTAGCCGCTGATGGAATAAGGCTGCAATGTTCAGCGTCATGGATGTCCGCTGTCCTCTTTCCTGAGGTTCAACACTGAACCCATGATTTCACAATGAATCAAACTCACCCAGGCAACAAATCGCTCCTGCACTACAGTAAAAATGGATGTGTGTGGATTCAAGAAGCAAAAAGTTGTTCCTCTTTTGTTGAGAAGCGTTTACTGGGCGTTTTGTTAATATTCAAGGAAAGCGATCAATAGCCTCCGCAAGTGCTGCATTAGTTGTTTGTTCGCACTGCTGTGCTGCTGACTGTATATTGAACCACAAACAAGAAACCCATTCATCGGGCCAAGCTGCAAACATGAAAAAAGGTGAAAAGGACAGTCTGGAAAACATGAAAAACACACAAAGTTGATTGTTCACATATGGTGCCCTATTGGATTACCTAAAGAAAGCCTCACCACAGGGGGCCGAGGGGGGGGGGGGGGCAGACTCAGGGTTCTGAAAATAAAAACCTGGAAAAGAGCAACACACTTTGTCTCAAAATGACTGATTCCAGATGACATACTCACTGTAAAAGCATCAAGTCGACAGAAATGCACAGCCTCTTCTGACTGGTTGAGCGTTCCGATCTGTCTCTAAAGGACTAGTACACCATTTTCGACAGGAGTTCACTTTTTTATTATTCTCTTTTTATTTCCATCTTTAACAGTTTATGCTGCGATATATCTGGTGATATATCCCGCTAATGTTCTTACTGCTATTAATGATTTGTCAATGGATCATATAGTACCTATCATAAAACAGTTGCAATTATGACAATGTGATAAAAATGTGTGAAAAAATAAATAAATAAAAATTATTTTAAACAATTATTTGTTTTATGACACCATAAAAGGCCATTACAAAGCTGGGTAATGTAGTAGTTTGATGATTATGCACAGTAATCTGTTAAAAAAAAAATAAATACAATTTTAAAAAAACATTCACATTTGCAGTTTAACATAAACTGTCATACAGTCTGTGGCCATTAACAATTTCAGCACCATGCACTCCAGAGCCTTCCTCTTTTCTATGATGACCACTGTTGCTCTGCAGAGGGATTTTAGGAGCTTCATCTTTGTATTCTTTGATCAAAAGAGTGAATGCACCTTCTGACACAACTGCAATAAAAGCACGTTCAATAAAAAGAAAGTAGAACTTGTCTCATACTGGAATGGTTACAGAGCGTGTTGTTTTAATTCAGTAAATGTCGCTGGAAGGTCGCGAACGCACAGACCTCGACTCTGCTGGCTTGAAAGAGTCCGTGGGGGAGCTGTGGGGGATGTTATCGTTTTACTGACTGAATCCACCAGCAGCACAGACGGCGTCTCTGCCGATGTATGAACGTATGAGTTTGGTCCACAGGTCAGACATTAACTCCAATAGTAACCTCAGTAGATGCTTCAAAATTGAATTTCAGAACGTGTGTCCCGTCACTGGACCCAGAGTAGTCATGACGACTGGGTCACTGAACTGGGTCACATGCTTTTAGGTGAAATGCGTATTGTGTATAGGTCAGTTAAAAACAGTGCAATGTATCTTAGCTTATTTCTATCGCTCTGCTCACATGTGACCATTACTGCTCCCACCCTGTGTGTGTGTGTGTGTGTGTGTGTTTACTGTGTCCACTTTGTGTACGCGTTGCATTAACATGGTTTAATCCTCGACATGGTTTATTGGGTATAAATCCCTCCTAAAGCTTTTTAAAGCCCCTGGCTGTTCATTCCTGCCCCTACTTCCGTGTTCCCACTAAAATCACACTAGTTTATTAAACAATACTAAAGAACTTTTTTGCTTAAGTCAGTGAAGAATTCTTCCCCACTCTTGCTCTATCTTCACACATGAGCAGACGACCAGTTCACTAACACAAGTTTACTACAGTGTTAGCTAGAAGAGAAAAGCCACACAAGCTGCCCCCCGTCCCCGAACAAAGTACAACAATGGCAATGGAAGAGACATTGATTAAGTCAGGTAATAAAGATGAGGCTGTGGTTGAGGTACGAGGCACACTGCCGAGGAAACCAGAAGCAGAGCCAAGCGGATTACATCAGGCCCCCTGACAGACAATCGCCAAAAAAGAACTCGAAGCTGCGTCATCAGCTGCTGAAAGCTGGTCTGGGGTCAGCTGATATAAAAATGATTTGCCCCCGTGTTTGACCGCCTGAAGACTTTGCTGTAATTACAGAAAGTACAATATGGCGAAAAGGCTGTCGACTCACCGTGCCATATCAATCATGTATCCTGCTTTTCGTCTTCTTCTTTTACCGTTCATCAAAATGAAACTGTAGCTGCAGAATGTGTACAAGTGCATTTGCACCGCAGGCCGATGTTTTGCTGAGATATTTTTTGTGTAGTTGTTCACATTATAATTCATCATAATTCATTATAATTCATTATAATTCATCGATTCGCTGTGGCGACCCCTGAAGAGGGAAAGCCGAAAGGAGAAGAAGAAGAAGTTCACATTATAATTCAAAGTAACTTCTGTCAGTCTCCAGTCTGAACAGTCCATGGGCCTCATGTCACATGCACGTGCAGAAGACGACGTCACATGCAATGGAGCTGAGAAAAATGAGACCAAGTGGTCGTGTGTGTGCGCCATGTTCGTTTTTTTCCATTGTTTAAATGTTAATGGTCGCATCCCACCTCCTCTGGTGCACAATAGACACCTGTCCCGTTTCAGTGATGTAAAAGTCACATGAGATGTGACAAGATGGAAGTTGCTTTGAAAAACATCAGGTTTCTATCCAATTTAGGACCACATATGAAAGTGGCCTGGGTCTTATCAGACTGTCATGGAAAATCAAATATGGGTCAGATTTGGTACACGTGTGCCTCAAAGGTCAACGTATAGCCTTGTTGCATTTCCTCCTGCTGCCATGTAGCAAAGACGAAAAGAAAGAAGAAAAAAAAAAACGCAATATCTGCTCTGCTCTCTGAATACAAACACAGATAATTAATTAATGAGCAGATAATGAGATCTCGACACATCTCCTGTGAACAGAGCAAAGAGAGAACTTTGGCTGTGTCCATCTTCATCAGCAGTTACGCACGATGTAGTTGCAAATGTTTGTCAGACAAAATTAATATCATTAAAGTGAACGTGTCTATTATTATCATGGATTCTATTTTTAAAAGCCTCCCCACCAATGACTGTGTGCCTTTAGTACCATCATCGGTTCATGATGTAACCTAATTACTGTGACAGAGACAGATGGTCTAATTCATCATTTATGATCTCATATGAGATAATATTTGAACTGAAAAAGGATGTTTTCAACATTATTCACTGCAGAGGAGAGATCGTTACGAAAAGGGTGTGTAGTTTATGTTCTACATACATTTATTCAGTATTTGCACACTTCTTGTTCACTGAATCATTCCAGGCTTATCAGCGCCATCCTCTCTCCCATAGCTGGAAACTTTTATAAATCCTCCAGCAAATGACTTCATGTTTTATTTTTAGCATGACTGAGCTTCCAGTCATGGAAGACAAGTTGAAATTCACTGACTAATATTAAAATATAATTTCTATTCTATATTAGATGTGTGCTATCATACACCAAGACAAATTCTTGGTATATGCAATCTTACTCTGCAATAAAACAGACAGATTCTGACTCATATGAAGAAAGCCAAGAAAACACATACAAACCTGCAGAGAAATATTCTTTGCTTGTCTCCAAACCTTGCTCACACCCACCCACTCCTGCATGCTCAATGGGGAGCTGAGTTTTTTGCTGCATGTGATATAACCAAGTTGCGGAGGGAAACACAGTTTCTTAACATCTGAGAGCCAGTGGCATCCTGTCATTTTCACCGGCTGCCCCCACCCCACCCCTCACCCCCTAAGAATATTCTCACTCCAGCAAATACCTCTCCGGTATTATTCTGTGCCTTCTTATCTTACCATTACTCAATAAATGTTCAGTCTTTGTTCCTTTCTTTATATTAACGGAATGTGCTGGATTCCCCGTCCAATCTGCGAAGCCTCCTGGTCCTGTCCTCCACATTGTACCTGTCTTATAGGATCTTTACAACAGAATCCATTGGACCAGATTAATACAGTGAAAGTCAGACACATGTAAGATGCTCGCTTTGTAAGGACTCAGTGAGCAACGATGTGTCCAAGCAGATGAACAATCTTTTGTATCAACAAAGGCTGCTCAAGTGGTGAACCAAAGGGAGACGTGATTTTTTGTTTTTTGTTTTTTTTTTGGCATAATGCAGAAAATATGACCCTTTAATCCTCAGTCCCTGACACATAGAAATCAGTCCGCCTGTGGGGGATTAACGACCCTCAATTGGTTTCAGATTAACATTGATGCCGATTGGTTTCAGATCAAGTTGTGCAGATAGTCAATTGTCTTACTTGGACTGTTTGACCATTTGAAGCGTTGCACTCAGTGGGACGGCAAAATAATGGTGCTCAAGTTGTTTGCAGCAGCTCAGGTCCAACCCAACTACAGAAAATGTATGAAAGGAACCAGAGGCAAAAGTATTGTGGGAGAAATGTTTTATGAAAAACTGCTGGGACAAAAATAACAAATTTTACATCAGCGGTAACAGGAAACTAGGTCGAGCCTTGAATAAATATAGACTGTTTCATTATTTGGCAAATGATTTAAATATGTATATCCTGTATGTATGTACGTCACCGTGGAAACAATATCTATGTAATTTAAATTTACTCATTGTTCATGTGTTGGACATTTTGATTATCCAATGGTTAGAGGGTAATTTTATTTCTTTCTTTATTTCTTTATTTCATTTCATCACATTATGTTTGCAAACATAAAGATTAGAGACACAGAACAATCAGAACCAATTTAAACACAACAGCCACAACAGCCTCTGGCAACATCAGCATTACACTGATTCATGCAGAATGTTTTACTGCTTTTTGTCTTAAATTATGAACTCATTATTGTTTGTAACCCTCCAGAAACATTCTTATTTTTATTCTTATTTTACATTATTCGACGAACATTTTTGGTGTCCAGGAAAACAATTTGCCTTGTTAACAAGTCTGGCCTCGTTTTAAGCAGTAATTGGTCCATATGGGGGGAAAAAACTGGAGGATTTGTTGTGAAGGAGTGTTGTTCACTCGGTGAAAATGAAAACTGAATTAAATTCGCTGACCATGTTTCGCTAACTTGCTCCGACTGGAGGGGGGGATTGAACAACATGAACATGTCCACTGCAGCGTTCTGTGTTTGTATAATACAAAGAGGCATGCAGCTTTTTTCACGTGCAGTATATATGTTATTTCTAACTTCACTTTCGTTGATATTTCCAGAGCTGTGAAATGCTAATTCACTGGTGCTGTAGTTGGTCATGCACATCTGTACTGTGGAACTGTACTTTGTTTGCCTGCTTACTTTAAAGCACAAGTGAATTATATTCAGCAATTGTGGATCTATGAATATTATTTGTTTAATTTAATATTACTGCATCTTCCTTTAAAATGACACAGATTTGTGGCTCTGCAGGAGTGCAGTTTCCTGTGTGAATGAATGAAAGCGGTGCAGCGCGTTCATGCTTTTGTCCTGACGAGTTAAATAGAGAGTTAGAAAGAAAATATAGAGACACCAGATGTTTGCAGGTGTATTAGCGCTCCCAGGGGAAGGTGAGAAGAAGATATGGTGGTTAAATGCCGGATGAGGATGCAGTCACCTCAAAGTTATCCAGAGAGAGAGATGAGCCGAGGTTCTCAACACGTTTACATTCTCGCCCCCTCATGCCAAACAGCTCATCTACCTGCCCCAATGATTAGTTACCAATAACACAGCCGGTCATACTGGGAACAGTCAAAACCTCTGTGCCAGTTACAGTCATTTGGGCGTGTTTTTAGCTCCTGATGAAAGTGAATTAAAATCTTAAATTTGCTTCTTAAGAAATGACTCTCATATTTATTGAAATATATAACGCAGTATATCTAGTTGTTCCTGTTAAGTGCAAATGGAAAATGCGCCTCCTGTGACTAAGTAAGACTTTTTAAGACTCCGAGCACCCTTAATGCTCCAAAAGGAATACAGGATGAAGATTTAGCACCTGCTTTGCAACACTAACGTCAGCATTATCAGCATGTCACTTCTGCTCAATAAGGACAGCCTTCAAACCTCCAAGTGTGTCAGCCTGGGCTGTTTGAACTCTTGTCCAAATATCAACAGTGTGTGTATCTGCAGGAGGCTGACAGTGTGTTCCGGTTTCTGTGCTTTGGAATAAGGCTAACGGGCTGAAATGGTGAATAGACCCCGAGGGGCCGGGAGGAGACGAGATTAAGGCCACGTCAACTGTTGACAAGGGGAGCTTTGGCATCATCAACACGTCACTACGGGATGTCAAAGCCATGTGCAAGAGCTTTATAAAAACTCTCCACCCTACTCCTTCTATTTCTGTCACACAGACACACACAAGTCTAATCATGCTGCCAGCAGAACCAAACCTAAGGTCATTCAGTCACAGCCCAATTTTACATCACCTCACCTTTGTCCCCATCTATCTATTTTGAGCCGGCTGATGTCATCTCGTGAAGCTGTGCTTGTTTCACTACATCTGTCCCTCTGTATCTCTCCCATCTCCTCTGTTGTCTCTCTCGGTTGTATCCCACTTAATTGGTAAACTACAGTTGCTGTGGTCCCAGGAGCTTGGCCTGCTTTAGCCTCCGGAACTGTGATGGTTGACTGTGTCTGCTTTAGGATTTTAAACCACCTGCTGTCTGCTCCAAATCTGGGATAGATGGTAAGATGGATAGAGATGTGTG
>JBBMJM010134778.1:0-12140 GCA_037832705.1 Centriscus cristatus
TGTGTGTGTGTGTGTGTGTGTGTGTGTGTGTGTGTGTGTGTGTGTGTGTGTGTGTGTGTGTGTGTGTGTTTTGTTTGTCCTCTGGCAGGGACAGAGTAGAGGACGGAGCAAAGTCCCAAACATGTGTGGTACCTCAAAGACAGGGATGCTGCCGTGAACCTCCCAATTAAGCTGCATGCTGCACAAGGATGGAAACATGGAGCTGTCCGCTGGCAGTTTGAATATTCAGGGGTCATTGTTGATTGGGATGGCTGCTGCCAGTCAAACACGGGAAGAAAAGAAACACTGCTTTGACCGTCACTGTTTTGTGTTCAGGAGGGCTGCCGCTATAATGTGATGCATGTGGCGGCCAAGGAGAACCAGGCCGGCATCGCCCGGCTGCTTCTGGACACCTTGGAGAACCCCGAGTTCATGCGCCTCATGTACCCAGACGACCAGGATGTCATGCTGCAGAAACGCATCCGCTACATCGTCGATCTTTACCTCAACACCCCCGACAAGGCGGTCAGTGACGCCACAGTAGATCGGTCATTCCATACAGTCACTGGAGTTCACGTTGTGTGTTTGTTTCCAGGGCTTTGAAACACCACTGCACTTTGCCTGCAAGTTCGGGTGTCCAGAGGTGGTCAATGTCCTGTGTTCGCATCCTGACGTCGATAAGAACTGCAAGAACAAAGATGGTCACAAACCTTGTGATGTAAGTGGAGTAAAGTCGGTTTCAATGTAGTAACACACAGGTTTAGTAGGTGTATATCATTCCCTTGACTCCGTAGGCCTCTCGCTGCATACAAATACATATAGAGAGTTTATGCTGAACTTCAGAGTATATTTTACAGTTCTGCTCTCTGGTCTTTTCAGGCTGTGACCTTCCACTTGTTAAATGTTGTCTCACGTGGAGGGCTATTCTTAGATGAACATGAGTAAAGTCTTTGCTGCTGATCCAGCGCCAGTTGTAGCAGCTGTGCATGTATCATCGGTTTACATTTACATACTTTAATTTCCTTTCCACAGCTGATTTGCAGCCGAAAAAATAAAACCCAAGAAGTGAAACAAAAGATAAGTGACTATCTGGAGGGTAAGTCCAAGCAGTTTTCATCCCATGTTCTCTTTGTCTGCTTGATTTGTCGCTTGAAGCCCTTTGAATGTGTAAGTGGATTAATGCAGTTCTGCTCACTTGAGCTCAGTTTGTCATTTGTAGGTGGCGTAGTGATGCACAAGTAGAAACTATGATGTCGCATAATTCAACAGAAACATCAGTCCAGCTTCAGCCAAGCAGCTAACGCTAACGCTAGCAGGCACGACACAAAACAAAGAACCTGCATCTGCTTTAGTCACTGACTCGAACACGTGATCGTCCATGCGGGGTTAAAGTTGTGAGATGATAGTCAGGACAAGAGTCACGTGACTTTCACAGTGTCCAATGACCTTGTCACAGACCGCTGCTACATCCCCCTGCTGAGGGCCGCCGACAACACCTCCCAGCCCATCATCAGCGGCCCCTGGTCGCCTGAAGCTTCAGTGAGTCTCTCGCTGATCCAGCTTCACACAAGAAGTCCCATGGACCCGCTGATGACGGTCACAGCCTTCGCCGGTCCACTGAGTCCTTCCAAAGCAAGTTCTCCATCTGTCTGCACGTAGTCTGAGTGTCTGAGCCGAGCATTTCCCTCTGAAGACATGAAGTCACCAGGACATGTCTATGTGACCCTCCAGGCAGACGACTTTCGACGCTCGTGGAAGACGCCACCTAGAGATCGAGCAGAGCACTTTCACCACATCCTGAAGTCGGATCCTGAGCGTGGAGCAGAGAGAGTGGGCAGGTGAGTCTCTGCGTACGTTCTCCTGAGAACTATTATTACCTTCACCAGCAGTAGGTTTTGTTGATGATTACATGTTGGTGGTGTTCTGGAACCATCTGGATCCAGGAAGCTGTGAGATGGGGACTGTCTCAGGGACCGTGAAGGGATTTTCAACATCTGTGTCTAGAACGCCTCAATTTCAGCAGTGGACTGAATGTGGAGCAGCATGTTTGGCTGTTAGAAGGTTTGGGGGGTTTGAGCCCATCCAGGGAGGGACGTTTGCTTTTGCTAGGCAAGAAGGAACTGCACATGCACAGAATCACAAATCAAGTTATATTTCATGGTTGTGTGTTAATTATCAAGATATCTCCAGAAGAAAAACACTGTAAGTGAAATAGTGAATTGCGTCAGTAGCTACTGAGCTAAAAATGATATCACATAAAAAAATGTGGAAATCACAATATGGGTGGAAATGAGGAGCTTGGTGGAGGTCTGTGCTCTCGAGCGCTTTCCTAGTTCTGCTTATTATCGTATCTTATTCAGATCAGAGCATCACACCATGATGGTTCTAAAATTCCTTTATGCCTCAGCCTCTACATGGTTGTCAGAACTTTACTCACCCGTTGTAGACAGGAGGTGGGGTGTGTCGCTCTACGTTTGACGGTGGGAGGTGGCAGGATGACGTTCACGTCATTTTGTAGTGAAGCTGTCTTGTTTGCTGACATGGCAGTTTCCGATGGAGCTACAAACACCAGAATACTTCAGAGTACCGTAATTACACATTACCTAATAGGAAATAGGTGGAAAAAGTCCAGTTTCACAACAAAATGACGTGCACGTCATCCCGTCCTTAATTATTCATCAACATTGAGCTCATTGTCTCCTAATAACTGTGTCCTCAATCCACAGGGACCTGGCTCATGAGATGGGTCACCCGTGGGCTGAGTACTGGGACTTCCTGGATAGTTTTGTGGATCTGTCATCAACTGAGGGACTCAACAAGCTGGAAGAATATCTGAGCAAGAGGGATTTCATCCCTTGGGCTCATAAGGAGGCTGGAGAGAATGAAACCAGCAACAGGTTCAAAACGCCGTCTCCAGGTACCTCCACTGATCTGAGCTCCCACTAATGTAAACCCGCTGAAGTAGATGAATCAGTGGGTCAGTAGTCAGGCAGGTTCCACGTCAGGTCCGGTGTTCTGAGATATTTTGTGACCTCGGACATTTTGCTTCCACAATACGTCACCAACCAACACGTCACCGAATGATGTCACCGGATGTCCTTACTTGGTCGAAAGTCGGCAATTTCTATTTCCCACTTCACGTGATCGAAAGAGGTAAGATGATGTGTTTGACTTGTTAATGCAAAGTTCACAGAATGACAGTCGTACCTTCGGCATGCGCTCATAATTACTTTGTTTTTCAGAGGATACTTTGTGGCGTGCTAGTAATGTTCGTCAGGGTAGCATTTGGTTTGCTAAGACAGTGACAGGTGCGGAACAGTCTCGGCACCATGTCTCAGTACAGTACAGCTTGCCAAATTAACTTCTCTTCAGGAAATCCCGAGTAGAAAAAAACTGTAAAGACCGTGAAGTACTGCAGCGCATGCGCAGTCAGACTCGGTGACGTGTCGCGGTGACGTGTTGGTCGGTGACGTACTGTGGAAGCAAAATGTCCGAGGTCGCAAAATATCTCAGAACACCGGCAGTGAAGAAGTGAAGATTTAGCAGGCGTCCACACGGAGATGAGGTCAGGTGTATTCAAGCGTTATTTGGGGAAAGGATCAGTCACTTTTGAAAGCCGGTTCCAGAGGGAATAAAACCTAAGACATCTGGGTGTTTACATGATGTCATAGCACCACCTCTTTCTTAACCTACACTTAGGTGCTCAACCCCGCTCACAACAACAACAGTGGATCACAGTGTGTTGGTGTTCTAGAAACTGCAGAGATTCCCATTCATCTGTCCACACAAACACACAAACGTCTCCTTTCTGTTTGTTGACGTCATACTCGTACTTTTCTTTCTGTGGAGTGTTGCAACGCCACTCACGGGCCTGGAGGATATACACTAATGCACATATTTTTAGAGACCAAAACCTTGTTTTTTTGTTTTTTTTTAATTAAATTACATGGATCAGGACATGGACTGGAAGAAGCTGTTACAAATTTGTCTGTTTGCTCATTCGTCGTCCCTGGTTACAGGAAAGCCCAAAAAGTTCTGCAACTCCATCACTGTCGGGGCCTTCCTGGACGAGGGCGACGACATCAGCATGGAGGAGATGAAGAACCGTCAGAACGCAGCACTCACCAGCATCACCTGCTCCGCTGCCTCCATGGAAAACCTGAAGGGGGCAGTGGGCGGCCGCGAGTTCCACATCCTGCCCGTGTCCCTGCACCACCGCAGCGCTGACCTGATTGAGACCGCCGCCGAGCAGGACCTGCTCTGCTGCTGCTGCGGCAGCGGCGAAGTCCTGCTGTCGCCCACCGCCGTCTGCAAGAACGGGGAGTGCTCCGCAAGAGACAGGACTCACAACGGAGACAAGGTGTCTCCTCGCACCTCCCCGTCCTCCTCCTGCCTGCTGTCTCCCATCTCCAACCTCATGGTGGAGTTTGAACGCATTTCGCTCCAGGACCGGCTCGACAGTCCCAGCGCCTGCAGAGAGCGCCGGAGCAGTGGAGGGAGCCGGCACAGGGACGTCCGCGATTCCTACGGCTCCACCTCGGACCTGAACGCTGGACTCACCCGTCTGACTCTGAGTCACAGCAGCCAGGAGGCCAACGTCCCAGAGGGCGGAGTCCCAGACGACAGGCGTGGCAGCAGCAGCTCGGAGGAGTACTTTGAGGCAGAGGAGAGCCTGGAGGCGCTGGGCAGGACTAGGGGGACGGTTTCTGGGGGACGCAACTCCTGCGCCCGGTCCAGATCCTGGGACCACGGTGGGAGGGACCTCAGCAGCTCAGGGTCATCAGGGTCCTCCTACAAGTCCATGGAGAACTCCCACGAGTTCTTACCCAGGACGCCGTCTCACATTAGAAAAAGACTTTTCATTGATGGGTGAGTTCACTGCGGCGGGGTCGGAGGTCGACTGTGACCGTAGCTTGTTGTAACTGATGATTATGAATCGCTCCAGAGCTCCTGACATGACACGGCCCTTCACATTCACAGGGATTCACCCACCAAGCTGGACAAAGAGGTGCTGTCGGCACTGGAGGGGGTCGACGTCGACCCCCTGAAGTTTCCCAGCATCCAGAAGTGGAAGAGCACAATGAAGTCGTACTCTGCGTCGGACATGCTGAGGTCAGTGCACGTGTGTCTCCCATCATGTAAATCACACATGAAGGGACGAGTAGAGGAAGTCGGTGTGTGGAGGCGTCAGTGAAAACAAAACAAGAAAACAGCCACGCAACCCCTTTTTGAAGAATCTATCTTTGTGTGCTGGCGACAGAACGGAAAACACATATGAGCGATGTCAATTGGCCAGAATAAAAAATGGGAACGGATGTTTGAGTTTCTGAGGTGGATCAGTCAGGTCGCAGCAACAAGTTTGTCACCTCATCACATTGGATCGTTGCCTCCGTCAAGACGATTTACTTTGATTAGAAGACGGTTGTCAGAGTTGAGTGGATCTATATTTGTTTGCACAGTCCAGAATTACAACCTGCAGTCCTCTTGGCAGCCACAGGTGGCGCCAAAGTACGGTCATGCCGAGGAGTGTATTCTTTTTTTTTAATTTGTCCAACCCTCTGTGAGACCCGACTGCTGTTATTTCTTCTTTTTAGATTTTACAAACCTTGTCTGGTCAGAACATGTTTGTTTTCTCTGAACACATGAGGGATGGACACGTGACGCACAGTTCGTGTTTGTGCTCAGACTTTTTGGAGGCCGTGGTGTTTGTGGTTGACTGGGGTTCTTTCTGTGTTCTGTCTAAATCCGACCTTCCTGTTGTCAACAACTGATTGTGAGTGTGTGTGTGTTTGTGTGTGTGTGCGTGCGTGCGCATAGCTGGCCGAGCCCGGCGGTGGTAAGACCGCGCCTCAGGATGCAGCACCAGACTCCCGGCTCTCCGGGCAGCAGCCTGATGTCTCCCGCCGGTCGCTTCAGTCCCGTCCGTCACGCAGCCTCACCGGACTTCAGCCCCAGCCGCTACAGCCCTGCCAGTGCTAGCTACATCCAGCACATCCGCCTCAAGCACTTGACTGACTCGACGATCTAAACGCCCCCGCCCCCCCGTCCAACCACAGCAGATATTCTGCACTCTACTCGTTAAAGGGGGGAAAAAAAAGAAGCTCCCTAACTACCACAGACCCAACCGAAATATGCACAAAGTGAGCGGAGGATTTGTATTAACCGTGTATATTACTCTTCTTACGTAATCCTGGAAACATGTCAGGTTGTGATGGTCACTCGAGACTTACACCTCAATGTTTGTACTGTGCGGGTTTGGCCCCCGTTGAATGGACGCCGATGTGTTTGTGTGAAGCACCTGTATCAAAGCCTGAGTCCACCGCTTTTGGATCTCGTGAAAGCTGCACTCCCCAAAGTTAGCTGGTCACTGAAACGAGTCCGGGTGGGACCCCGTCACTGAAGTTGTTCTTAAAAGAAACAAACAAAAAAAATATGTCAATATTTTAAAATTTATTTTTTTGTATGTTGGTCAGTAGCACAAAAACAAAATGTTTTTATTAATGGTGTTAAACCGACTGCCGTGTCCTGTTTCCCTGCGTTCAGAAAAAGCCTTAACGACCTCTGGATTCACTCGTCTGTGAAACATGGAAAAGTCCAGTCGCTCACACACGACAGCAGCGAACAGGAGCCGACGGGACGGAGATCTTCCATTTTTATTTTCTTCAATAAATGGATTCATGTTCCATCTTTTCTCCTGGACATTTCTTTCTGCCACTATCAGCGGCCTTAGTGCAATTTTTGTTTTGTTCATTCCTGGTAAATTCCACTCCGTGTATGAACGAACATACACGTCCACCACTAAAGTGTCAAGTTGTATGAAGCAGCTTTGAACCACTATGGGGTCGATCAGATCAGACCCGACCAGACGTTGCCCGATGCAATCGATTCTGGTTGATCGCACATTCACAAGGAAACTGAGCTGCGGTCCGATGCCCGGTGAGATCAGCCTGACTTCAGCCCTTCACGTCACCTCTCCAGCATCAGTGTTTCATGAAAAGAAAATGAAAAGAACGCTCTGGTGGCTCACACACTGGGGGAACCTGTGCAAACTACAAACTACAAGTGAGGGGTGAAGCATCTGCTGGACGACGGCTCATCAGCTGACGGCAGGAAACAAAAACCAGGCCAATCATACGAAAAACTCAGATTTTTGAAACAAGTGTTCTGAATGTACATTTCTATGTGAATTAAACCTTTATGTGAGAGCACAAACTACTTCACTGGGACGATTGTACTGTCATCCAGGTGCTCTCAGGTGACAGCAGATTGATTCTGGTCCTTGAATGTTTATGAATGTGGTACTTTGCAAAAACGCACCTAAAAAACTTAAATTCATGCTTCTTGTGCTTTCAGCATTCTGTGCTTTCTTACAAAATAATCTCTTGGTGAGTTCTTTTTCTGTATGTCAAGACCTCGTTTGCTTTCAACTAATCAATAAAACATCACTCGTACTTCACCACCACTGTGTCCGTGTCGTGTTTTTCGGTGAGACAACGTCCACAACTTTATTCACTTCACAACACAATCACCACGTGTAAAGCTAAGAATCACATTAACAACCGCTCTACAAATACACAAATGTTTTTTTTTCTGGTTTAAAATCTGTCACTGGTAGAAATACATTCAAGTTGCTATGTGTCCGTCTGCTGGCGTTCTATGGCACTGACGTAATCACGCCGCCGCCACCACAGCCTCCCGACGTGATGGTAGTTCACTTACAAAATAGGAACTTAAAAGATTTTTCAAGACACTTGAGGAGAAAACTGAGCTTGGAAATGACTCCGATGTGAGCTGAGGTGGACGATCAGGTCCGTGTGAGTTTGTCCGGAGGCATGAAGCCGGCGTCACCCAGCGTTCTGAGGGCCACCCGGCCGCTGGGGCGGATGGTGAGCCAGGTGATGCTGCCGTTGTTCAAACCCATTCGTAACCAGCCCTCTGGAGGAAACTGCAGAGCCCTGAGAGAAGAAGACGTGATGCTGTGACCATCAGTGTCACAGGCAGACAGACGTCTCAAACAGAGACGGGAGGAACCAACTAGGGAGTTTGGCTTAATGCAGACACGCAGCAGAAGCAGTGAGAGAGAGAGAAGCTCACAGAGCAGCTTCATCTTCACACTTTGACAACTTATTTAAGCCCAAACGGATCTGAACCCAACTCTCACAGTTCACAATTCAGACATTAACGCCAGAAAACGCTCGAAAGACCATTGGGACAGGGACAACTGACGCTCGGCGACAAGTGTGTGACCACATTTTACAGTAGTTTTCAAGATGTGGAGGACATTTGGAGGGAGGGATTTCATTTTGGTTTTCAAGCTGCTTTTGTTCTAACTTATAAATAAATCTGGCAAACATCATGAAAATGAGAAATCCAGTATCTGAGATGTGAGATTTACGGTGTTAAAGCTGCATAAATTCATGGTTGACTGACACCAAACACAAAATAATACGTGTTAGCTCTCGGCTCCAGTTCTCTAAATTAAAATGAAAACATCCTTGATGAAAACTACTGAAGTTCTCCATAATATTCTATTTGTTGGAGCTCGTGATGCTGCTGGAGAGGAGGGTGTGTGACCTGACTCATCCCTAGAGGGCGACGTGGAGACAACAAACTGATGCGCCTCTGAACCTCTTCAATGCTTCACTGTCCCAACGAGTCTGAAACGGGTTGTTAAGAGTCTGAATCTAAGAAGTCGTGAAGATGAATCATGGGACTTTATCTGAGTTGGGATTGTTTCACACACTCACATGGAAACGCATCACGTCAACGTCACCTGATGCCAAACCATGTTTCCACTGAGAACAATTAGCACGAGAAGCTAATGAGGAGAAGCTGCAGCTGAACCTTCATCATCATCATCATCATCATCATCATGAGAGAGCCAGCGACACAAACCTGCAGACAAAATAACGGATGACATTGGCATGACACACGATGATCTCATAGCTGTCCTCCTTCTGCTTGGGGTCGGCCCGGTGGATGTAGCGGCGGAACGCTGCCTCAATGCGGGCGCCGTCTTCGTGGTACTGCTGGAGGACGGTAGAGAGGTTGAAAGCTGCTGCTGCTGCTGCTGCTGCTGGGCGCCGGCGGGAATGTGAGAAGAGTTTGGGTCCAAAACGAGGCCAACGGGTAGAAAACAGACGCACGGGACGTTCACACCCGCAGTCACCCAATCACGTTTTAACAAAACAAACCTATGAACCTATTAAGCTATGTTATCGATATTTATGTAACATTACATCCATTTATAGGAAGATCTTTGGTGGGAAAATAATCAACTCAAATAAAGATAATGTCATTTAAGTATAGCTGCATTGAAAACACAACTTCATAAGTTCAATAATATTTAAAAGAATTTTAAAATACTTGAAATTGAATAGGTACATTTATAGTATGATATATATTTATGAAGATAATATGTTTAATTTAATTTATTTCTAGATTTTTATATATGAAAGTAGTACATAGTGTTGCCAAATCGTGACACTTTCCTGCAAAAATAGTGGCGTATTGAGTGTAAATAAACGTTGCCGCTGAAACAAACACCGACTGAGGCCAGAATCTGCTGCTGTGTTGCACCAGTGATCTGTTACCGGGCTCAAACTCGTAACTGGTTCTCGTTTCCAATGATGGAATCCAGCGTCTGTACGCGAATCAAAGGTGGTGATGTTTTAACGCTGGCGTCGGTTTGGCCCGACTCTTCCTCCAGTCCATTCCCGAGGCAGCGCGCTGACGAATCGGCCGATCGGCTCGCAGCGTTGAGCCGTCGACCTCAACAAGCACCTGACAGGACGCGCGCGCACACACACACAAGCCCAACACAGAATGTCAGACTGGGCTCTGCTCTCACCACAGCGTCGGGCTTCCAGTGCGTGACGGGCGGGACGGGCTCGATGGGCGCCCCCTCCCTCAGAAGATCGCAGCTCACCATCTCCACGCCTGGCAAACAAACAGGTTCCGGAATGAAAGACCAGAAGAAATCTGCATCTCAACAGCTCACACACACTGGGGACAGAAAGTGTGTGTGTGTGTGTTTTACCTGGCAGGTGTTTGCTGATGATGTGAGCCGTCTCCGTAGCTCTGGTCATACTGGAGTGGATCAGAACATCGTACTTCAAACCCAACGCTGCCAAACGCTGACCTGTCAACTCAGCCTGGTCCCGACCTGACACACACGTATGTGTGAGTAGTTGAATGAATGGGCAGGTGTGTGTGTGTGTGTGTCAGACCTAAGGGGGTGAGGATCCTCTCTCTGTCCGAGCTGCCGCTCAGGTTGTACTGCGAGTGTCGGATCAGCAGAATGTTCCGGGTCGCCTTCACTTTGCCGTTGTCCGGTTCGGAGTTCAACTCCTCAGCTGCGACCTCCTTCTTCTTCCCGTTGGTCAGAGCCGACGGATCTCTCCTGGACCCCCACACATGACAAGCTTTGACTCCACAGGGTCAACTCGTGGCATTGCACACACACACACTCACACTCACACTCACACACACATCTCGTCTTCAAAGTTATAAAGGTTTTTCCGTATCTTCAATACCGAGTCAATTTTCATGCAGCGCGCGGCTCAATCTCGGAGTTTCTTACTTGTCCCAGTTGAAATCCCACGAGAGTCCGGTCGCCACCGGCGTGTGTCGGGCTGGAGTCCACGCCGGCTGCGCAGCCTGGAGGACGGTGACCCCGGGCCAGCGGCCGCCCTCCCCCCCGAAGCAGCCGCGGGAGTCGGCGGCCGCCAGCAGCAGGACGGCGGAGCCTCCGGCGAGTCCGCAGATCAGTTGGAGGGTTTTCCTGTGTGACATCCTGCGACAGCCGGAGCCAAACTAATGCTAACAAATTAGCTCAGCTTAAGCGATAAATCGCTAACGACGTACGAACACCTCCTCTCACCCAAACCTAAAAATACTGAGTCGAATTAAAGTTCACCTCCAACTGTCTGACGTGAGAATGACACATAAAAGAGACTCCCTGTTACATAAATAGTGAAGGGTAATAGTAAGTAGCTCGTAGACGGGACACTGAGGTTCGGCACATATGGAAGCTAATCATACTAGCTTCTAACAATCAGTACGGCGGCTCTCCAGGGTCAAACCGGACGATTTTTCATTCGCGTTTATTCGAAATTTGCCGCTGGGCGGCGCCAAATTCCGGGTTATTACTTTCTACAGGCCCGTTATAGTCCAAAAAAATACTTTGAAGTACAGACAAAAATCATTTATACACGCAGAGCTGTTCTTCCATGGTCAATATTTTAGTTTTTTCTCAGGTAATTGTGTTTACATTTCACAGTGGCTCTGTTACTATTTTATTTATTCACACAGTATTCTTTTCTGAATCTTTGTTGGAGCTGCTTGACACGTACATTTATTTAGAAGTATTTCTGCTTTCTTAATCTGAATGAATGTGATGCATTTAACCTAATAAAATGTCATTAATTACATTAATTCGTACAGTTTAAAGAGAGAAAATCAACAATAATGATTGATGAATGATTCACAGTTTTGGGTGCTGCTCCTGGTGAGCTTTGCGATTACTGTATATATGAGGTAAATATAAGAAATAAAAAAAACGAGCACTCTTTGCACCGGGGTTCGCAGAGGCGGGTTCAGTGACCTCAGCAGTGGGCTGGATGGAGGCTGGACGGGGGGTGGGAGGGATCTCCAGGCTCCCGCAGCTCATTCCTGCCTTTCTACCCGGGCGTTTATGCGGCTGCAGCCGAACCCCAGCCCGCCTGCTGCCCCCCGAAGCAGCTCCCACCTCCACCGGACTCACGGATCGGTTCTTGTTCATGCGACTGCAACAGGAAATAAATAAGTGAGGAATGTGGAAATTACAGAATGCCCACCAGCGCTGGACAGAGATTTAAACCCAGCAGATACATCCCGGTGTCCACAGCTGCCACGCTCCTGGTGGGATCCACCACTTTATTCTTCGTTTTCACGTAAGTTGCTCGTTATTTCGGTCCGGTTCGGTTCGGTTGGTGTTTGCAAACGAACCGGCCGCGGCTTCAAGTTTGAATGTGTGGAAAGATGTGTGGAAATGAAAAGTGAAACGTTTCCCAGTGGGACTGAGGTCGGGTTGCAGAGAGGGGCAGAGAGAGAGAGAGAGAGAGAGTGTGTGTGTGTGTGTGTGTGTGTGTGTGTGTGTGTGTGTGTGTGTGTGTGTGTGT
>JBBMJM010134787.1:0-20244 GCA_037832705.1 Centriscus cristatus
TATTTGTTGATGAATATTCACACACAACACACATTCAATTACTCTCACATAGACACACACGCCAGTCTCTATTTCCAACCTTGTAAATATAAAGCTTTTTTTATACAGGGGTTTGGGGTCAGAAGGTCTTTTAGCAGACAAACAAACACACGAAAAAAAAAAAAACACCATAGAAGAAAGAGAAAGTTGTTTTTCTCTTGATTGATTTACAGTGGATAGACTAAAAAACAACATGGGGATCTGGATTCACCTGACTCCCCCTGCAATGAACACAAAAAGTTCACCGGAGTCTAACCACGCAGATCTTAACAACTAGTTGCAGGAGAATTTAAATGTGCTCGCACTGGATGTTGCATGTTTTGTTGGTGGTTCATGCTATTTTTGTGTCCAGATATTATTAGAGATTAAAAAACTGAATGAGGTAGAGAGAAAGATATAGAACAAAATGTTATTGTGGGGGATAATAAAAAGAAAGTTTAAGATTATTTAAGATGTATGCTGACTGTACAAAGATTATGCTTGTCTGTTTTTTTTTTTCTCCCACTTGTAAGTAAACATAAAAACTGTCATGGTTTTGTGATTGTATACAGGAGGTATTCATAAATTATGCAAATTGTGCTGTAAAAATGGCTGTTGCCCCATGTCTAAATATTAAATATCAGTACAAACAAAGTGTGGTGTGCTGTGATACACTGTCACATTGGTTGATGGGAATTATTATCCGTTGATCTCCGATTGATGAAAAATGCAGTTGATATAACATATAGTAACTGTTGATCCATGTTGCCTATGTATACATTGTGTGTGTATTATAACATAGTACTCAAGTGTGGTAGTGGGGTAATTCTACCAGCAGAGGGAGCCAGACACTGTTGTGAGTCAGTGTGTTTGTAGTTTTTCTTCAATGAGCAAGAATTGTAAGAGTGTTTTGGATTGAGTCTTACACCGAGTGCAATGGAGACAGTGAGAAGTGTGTATATACCGTATGTGTGTGTTGACAGTGGACGGCAGCACCTGCTCAGTGGCGACTGCGCAGCTACAACTGAAAACCATCTGCCCAGTCTTCTGCCGTATAAAAATACACATCCAGGAATATGCAGACAAAACCCCAAATCAAAAGCAAAAGAGGAAAAAAGGCTCAGATATAAAAAAAAAAAACCCGTTGTGACTATCCTCTTTATGTTTTCCTCTCTGTCTCACCTATAATAATTATAATTATAAATATATATTTCAGCTTTCTCTCAAGTTGTACATCATGTAACCAGGGTCTGGGTTGTTTACATTACAACACACTCGTCTGGTACGTGTATGCTGATGATTAGTCGTGGGACTTTTCATCATGTTGGATGCTCTCGTGTAATTATAGTCTTTGTATGGACACCTGTTGCTCTCACCACACACGGCTGCAAGGGATGTACAAAGTAAGATACAGTAAAAGGCTGGAGACATTTTAAATGTAGAGGGACATGAAGGGCTGACCCTCCAAGAAATTAAGTTTAAAATCTGTCTGCATTTTGGTATTTGGCATTGATGTCACAGTTTTGTCAAGAATCGTGTTGCTTCATCGTGCAGTGAATTGAGCTTCAGGTACATCTGCTGTTTGACGTATTTGGTTGAATGTTCCAGTATGTTTGCTGAAAACCCACAGTTTGATCAAAGACTCTCCTGTCTGTGGTCTACATTATGTCCTTTCTACCTCCCCTTTTGGTTCTGTTGCCTGCGTTGTCTTTCATATTCACCCTCTCCACCCCCACCCCCCCTCCCCTCCCTTCTCTCCCTCTTTCTCTGATGGATCCCTCAGATCCGTCACTTCTAAAGATCTGTTTGTTCCCCTCTTTTGTCTTCAAATGTAGCCTGTGTCATGAAAGGGCTTGAAAATGCTGCTTCTGCTGCTGCTGCTGCTGCTGTCTCATTGCAACCAAGTACTGAGGCAAATGAAAACGACAGATTTGCTGAGGCCACATCAGGCAATGTCACCGAATGCAACCACGACCATCAAAGGTCAGTGCAGGGTCACACACCTATTGAGCATGATTTGATCTCCTCGAGCAGTCAGCAACCTCATCAACCTCATCAAAATCATTTTGATGTTGCTGACTTGTAAAATGACAAACGATGATTCATCTGGCAGCTGTGGAGCTTGTGACCAGGCAAGAAACACGAGTGTTGGAAAGGAGTTTAGCTTAATTATGCTTAACAAAGCAGAGGGGAAAAAAAACACATTTCATTTCAAGCTATGTAATTTCCCCAAACTGTCAACAGTTAAATGCCGCAGTGTCCTGTAATTACCACCTGTTCCAGCAGGGTTCTCTGTTGTGCCACAAAAGCTAGATACAAAAGCCTGATAGTATATCCGTATATTAGTGCTTGTGTGTGAAATTTTTCATTTCTCGAGAACACATGGAAATAGCTGCAAAACTAGTGCTCATTTGAACAAGGGAATATAAGAATGAGCTCAAATGCTAAGTAATGAACCCGCTAACATTAGCATGCTAGCATCACTGTGACTATGCTAGCACACTGTTGTTCAGGCTCAGAATGCTCACAGTGCTGCTGACCTGACCTCTAAAGGAAGCATTCTGTGAGATAGAAGTCTTGTAATTCTGACATTATCTCCCTGACAAACGGTGACAAACTACACTTCATGTCCATTGGACATCCTGACACAATGAAATGAGTAAAACCCATCTTTCTTTAAAACAGTTTGCGTCCGCTGTCACTGGTGAATGTCATTGTGGTTTCATGAAGTTGGAAGAATAAGGGTTGTTCATGTAAGTGAGAGAAAACGGCACAGACACGGAAATGTTTGTCGCCCAAACATCAATGACAGTCAGAGCCACGTTACTGCCGCCCATGAGACAGTTCATGCGTTGATCAAACAGATGTCTTGACACAGCCTGATTTTAGAGGAAGGGGGCAATATTCTGTAAGTTAAAATAGGAAAAAATAAAATAAAAAAAACAGACAGCCATGACCCTTCATGTCCAATCACCTCGGATCCCCCCAGAGCCAGCTTCCTGTCACTGGGTCCCTGAGGCACTCCTTTGCTGAGCCATAACTTCTCCTCCTGACAAAACAGCTCTGGCTAATAGTAATGTGATCAGTCAGCGCACAGAGGGGACTGAGGCCGCCCTTGTCCTGAGTGAGACGTCATATCACACACGCCCGCCATCGCTTCTCTTTTACCGAACACATCTCCCAAGAACACGGCACATTTTTATTTTTGCCCGACGATTATTCACAGGAGGCGGAGACCAAGGAGTTGATGCATATGTAGAGAATGTAACATGTATGTAGATCAAAGTCTGTTGATCCAGCTGATTTGAGTTATGTCCCATCTTTCGGTGGGCTCGGTAGGCTCGGTGGGCTCGGTGGGCTCACACATTGAAGAATGTTTCACTGTCATCGCATAGATACAACACATGTCCTGTCATTGTTGCCAAGATGATCTTGAGCGGGGGAGAAGATGATTAAACTTTAGGACTCAAAATCATTTGTTATCATGGAAACACAGTCACTCAAAAGGATTATTAGATGAATTGCGCTTGGCGCGCTGGTGGGGGTGGAAGGGGGGACTGGTGATTCCATCATTTTTGCCAAGGGTTTATTCTGTACATATACTGTGTGTGAACACATGCTAAATCTGCTAACCTAACACTAGTGTAGACATTCATGTTTTTCAACAGTAATATCCCCTCATGGCAGTGAAATGTGCCATTCCAAGCCAATTTACTGCAGCAATTTGTCTCTAAATCATGAAAAATGTGGTTAACACACAATCGTGCACGGAAAAAATTTAAATGTGATTAACTGTGAAATTTGAAAAATACTGTGATATGCATTTTTGGTCCTACACCAGGGGTAATGCATGGAAGATTTCTGTATGATGGGGATTTTTTGGGGGGTGTGGGGGCCCTTTGGTATGCTCAGCAGTATGCATCAAGTTGTTTATCTTGCAAGATGTTAAAGTTTTATAAGATGTGACCTTTTCACTGAGCATGCAGAAGCCAAATTTGACAGGTGCTTCATAGTTCAACATCATATGTCGTGGACTGATCCCCAGATGCTTACATGACATTTTCCACTGGGGTGAATTGGGTTGGACCGTGCACGCAGGCAGTTACGTTCCTGTATTCTAAGACAAAAGCAGGGTCATCACAATTGCAGGGGAGTTGTCAGAAAGCGTGTATTTCTCAAATTCTGCTTCCGTGTTACTGAGAGACAAATGTCTAATTCCTTTTCATTTTTTTACACAGTATCATAAATAGATGATAGATTCATTTTCTGTTTCCCAGGAATTTGTCATGTTTCCATGTTTCTTCTGCCGTACATTATATTTAATTTGTCTCTCCGCTTTTTCCTCCTCTACGCAGGTTTCAGTGTGACCACACACGGGAGCTCGCTGGCTGGGAAAACAGCCTTGTGACTCAGCTGTGAGGAGCCAGCGTGGTGAAACTGAGAGGGTTGCTAGGCAACGGGATATGGGTAATTCCCCGGACAGGTGGGTGGGGCTAGGAGTGGGTGATAGAGACCACACCTGCTGTGTGACACCCACACCCACACAGACACTGTAAAACCCACACCCTGTCTCTTCCACTAGCATTCTAATTGTTTCCGTCTGTTTCTGGACACTTGACCTCGAGCTCACTGTACCTGTGTCAACAGGTTCCAAACAACCTTCTGACGAATTTGAATCCAAAATAGCAAATGACACAATGACACAACGGTGCCCATTGGTGGAGAGTTTTGTTGTTGTTGTTGTTGTTGTTTTTACAGGTCCAAGGTGGAAAAGGAAAAGTGTTCATTAATTCAGATTTTACCCAAAGGTAAAATTGTTTAAAATTAAATTGGTGCCAAAGTGAGCATGTCCATAGCCAGCATTCACTTCACACCCAAAGACAAAATCAATTATTCTTTAGCACATCTTTTTCTTCCTTTTGTCATATTGTTTTAATCCGGTGATCAAAACCTTATTTTGCTCTATAAACAAGAAACCTCATGTTGGTGATTTTCACCAGCGTGTGTTCTGTTTCACACTCTGATGTCACTTTAACCACCATCTGATGCCGAGCGCCTTCACAAGACCGCTTCAGCAGGTTCACTGTGACGACGGCCCCACAGTTCATGGGAACATGCACAGCAGGAAGAGCAGCGTGATGAGGCAACCTCAAGGATGTCGGTAAGCTTCAGTAACAAGGCTTGCCAATAAAATGATCATTCAATGGGATTGCATGTATTTAGTCAAACTGCATTAGCTCTTTCCCAGAAGCCTTTGTAAAACACACTAATCCCAGTGACAATCCCACATAATCCTATTTTAGAGAGTGTTGCATTCGCTAGCTGGGTTCAAAAACAAAAGACAGCATGAACGTCTGGTCTTGGCTCTGCAGCAACATAGCATTTGCAAAATCTTCTTCAGCAGAAGTCAGAGTTGTGTAAAACGGCCTCTGTCCCTGCTCGGCAAACACCAACCCGCCGCGCCTCTGCACTGTTTCTCTGTAAATACCAGCTCTGCCCGGCAAAAGGTCCCAAGGCAGCTGCTTTTATTTGAGTTATAGTGAAACCTGAGAGGCCGAGTGTGAACAGCTATTTGTGTAATTCATACAGAGGTGATGCAGCACCGTCTGACTGCCTGCAGCATTAACTCTGACTGACACACATCCAGACCCAAATCAACAAAGTCTCCACCATACATGAGTCGCCTCCAAGTAAATTGGAGATTTGTTTTATATCAGGAGCTTTGCAGAAAGGTTGTCTGTTCATATCAGGCGTTCCACAGTCCTCCGAGCAAGAATTTATTATCACATTTATGCATGTGCGGATGTTGCACATTAATAAAGGCTTAGGATGATGAATATTATCCTTTTATTAGACGGCAGCTTCTGTCCTGGTGGGGTTTTGTCTGAATCTGACAAAGATAGCGACACACGTGACCTGCAGCAGAACTGTCCTCATGTGCACTTGCAAACCCAACCTGCATGTATTTTTTTGTTGTTAAAGGACACAGACAATGGACCTGGAAAAAAACACTGAGCACAGCACATTTTTAGGTGTTTTGAGGAGACGTTGAAATGCATTCACATCTGTTATTTGTCTACTGATGACCTGCCTTGTTTGAAGGAATATCTGCCCCTGATATTCATGGACAGTGGATGGCCGAGGGGATGCCCACTGGTAGGTGGGCAGGAGTAAGACATGCAGTGGCTGGAGTGTTTCCATTACATTCATAAAATATATGATTTAATATTTTACTATGATACTCGCATATGTGTGTGTATATACTGTATTAAAGGCGTCAAGTATGATCTCTAGATTCATTTGAGAGCTTTGTCTGGTTCTTGATCTTATTGTTGTTTTAATTGGTTACATACAATATTGGGGGTTATTTCAAACTGAATACGACACACAGACCCCCCTCACTAGTATTAGACCAGCAGCCAGTAACATTGAAAAGTTATACATACTCAAAATGTAAATGTTCTAGTGTTTCAGCGTGTAAAACTATTTCTGGAACGTGACACCCACAACAAGCCACACGCGCACACATGAACACACCTCCCTACTTTGTTGCCCAGTTGGAGTGTTGATGCTGAACAACAGCTGGTGCTGAACATCTCTGCCTCCTCCCCTTTCCTCCTTCAGGAAGACGCACGCGTCCAGCCCATCGACGAACACAGTGTGTCCACACACACACGCGCGCGCGCACACACACACGGCTGAACCACAAACTCCTCAACTCCACCGGTGTTTGCGGATGTGTGTGTGTAAGTTGGTGCGTGTGTGGACGCACAGACATACCGGATGAGATTTGTTCCTCAACGCGCACCGACGGCGATGTGAAGCGTTTGGTTGAGAAGGACGCACGGCGCGCGGTGGATTTCTGGACCTTTTGGGGTTTTTTTTTTTGGTTTTGTTTGTTTGTGCAGCCCCCATCCCTCGATCCGGAAGCTGTTTTCGCTGGAGAAGACCAAAGCAATGGATTACTCCGTCTGCCTACTTTTCCTCCTATCGACCATTTCGTCCGTGTCGACTGGACCGTTTCCAACAGCGCAGACGTGAGTAGCTTCAGGAGCCTGTTGGATCAAACCTGCGTTTGCTTGTTGTCACTCAGTGCCGGGACATCTCCGTTATTATTCCTTTTTTTTTTTGACGTTATGCCTGAACCACCTCACGCCAGGTGATTGTTTGCAGGTTTCTTCCGTTCCAACTTCACCATTAGATGATGAAATCTGCCGGGTGTTTGTGCCAGGGAACTTGCCAAGGACGTTTGAGAAGAAGAAAGAGTTCTAAAAGTGCCTGAGGAGTTCACAAACTTTCCCTCAATCATCTCCACAGTGGATGCTTCAGGGCCGTAGCCAGTGGGGGGCACTGGGGGGGCTCCTTCTTCAAAAACATCTTTTTATTGGAACCCCCCCAAAACACAAACCGGTGGCGGGAAACTGATTCATCAGCACTTTTATATACTGTTGTTGGTAGTTGCTGAGTCAGTGTGTGTGCTAATAAATTCCGAGGTAAATGTAACTGAAGGGTGATTAACAGTTGTTATTTACATAATGTATCAAAAACAAATGGTGACCTGTGGCCATGAGAGTCCCACAAATGTTAAAGGATTCTTTGTTGGTTCTCTTTTGCCAGGTTGCATCTTTGCCTCATCCATCGCAGTGATTCTGTTTCCCTCTGCGCCTAAATATGACCCTTTCTATATTTGTGCTGCAACATTAATAGATGGAACACCGTCACAGCGGCGCAGTTCCTTAATTAGGCAGAGTGTGTGAGCGTGCGCCGTTGCCGCAGCTCATACATCATCAACAGGTTCACGGTATTCCAGATGATTCTACAGGAGCCTCAGCTCAGTGCCCCCAGAGCTGGTGAGCCTTTGATGGCACTCAGCCTAATGGCCGAGAACAATGATGTCAGACTAGCGGAGCAGCCTGCCCACTCCCGATATTTCATGGGCACTAAGTGGATTGATCTGTGGGTTGTGTACATGATATTCACACAGGCTGGAGAGACGCTTTCACAGAAAGTTGACTTTACCGACAGGAACTTGCAATCAGGCCGAGAGCAAAAGGTTCAAATTCATCAAACATTTGGCAGGAAATCTTAGTTTGAATTAAGGAAACCAATCCAAGTATTAAATTAGTGAACAGGCACTAATTTCACAGTCTGACACACTAATTTACGGCATCAGTACACGTGAGGAGTGAAACCAGACAAAATACTTCTGGTGACACGGTGTTCAACTACATTCAGTTTAGCTGTGCTGGTGATTGTGAGTGTTCAACACAAGGTGAAAGCCCATTATCATCCCAGGTGATCTTGTCATGGCCCCCGTCGTTCAAAGCGACCTTTTACATCTGTGGGGGGATGCAGCTGGCTGTCCATTAACCTCAGCCGCTGACTGAGTGGTCCAAACCCAGCCAGACCTATTTAAAATGGAAAATGTTTGGGAGCGTTTATGGTCACGATGAACCTGAAGCGGTGGATGATTGGAAAGTTTGCAAATGTTGGCGAGTGTCTCGTCCAGTGTGTCGTGCATCCAAGTGAATGGGTCGGTGCTGATGTGTCGGAGGAGCCGTTTCATGAGCTGAGTGTGTCGCCGTTTGACGTGCGCGGATGAGAACGAGTCAGAGTGTCAGACTTTGATCTTATAGGTCTGGAATGTAACGTTTGTGTGTGTTTTGCTCACGTTACAATGCATCATCAGTGTCTAATGTCCATTTGTTTTGTTTAAGAGCCCACGAGCATCTGTGTGTTGGTTTGGTGATGTGCCAGCCTCTGACCGATCGTCATGTCCCCTCTCTTTCCTCATTCCTCCCTCCGTTTCCACTCGTTCTTCTCATCTCTCCCTCCCTTGCTGTCCTGCTCGGTCCCCTGTCCGTCTTCATCTCGTCCTCCTCCTCGACTCTCTTCTTCTTCTCTCGCCTGAGGGGCAGATGTTTAACTTCATCGAATCTGAAATGCAGAGTCTGATGTCACAGACTTTGCCCCCTGAGAGGCCGGCGCCATCGAGCACACACAGAGATGAAGAAGATAAAAACCAAAGATGGGAGGCAAAGGGAGGAGAAGAAATCCAGACGAGTTGTCTCATTGATCCCATATGTCTGCTGTGTGTACACACTCTGTTTCACAGCCAACAACACAACAGATCTTTGTGTCACCAAGGTGACACTATAATATATTGTGCGGAATCTGGTGATTCAATCGAAGACCTGATCCTGCTTCATTCTGGCTTGTGTCACAGAGCCATATTTTTTCTCCATCTCCATCCTCCACTTTCTCACAGTTACTGTCACCCTGCTGCCCGTTTCTCCCACTCTCGCTCTCTTTTTTTGTTTTTTTTTTCTTTAAGACTAACTAGATTTCATGCTCAGCTAAAGATCCATAATTCTCTGCTTGCTGCCATGTCTCTGACAATCACTGGGCATAACACGAGGAGGCATTTCATCTCGACAGAAGCAGCATGGGCATTAGTGAGGGGCTGAGGATGAATATATGCATATATCGCTATCTAAGGTATAAATAGTGGCGAGTCTGATTTCAATCAAGAATACTATTATTTATTAGCATGAATTTATCATATTTGGAGAGCTTGTGTTGTTTGTGTTGGTTCCACCATAGTGGGGTGAAAGGAGTTTGTTGTGGGGAGAAATGATGTTCAATGGTGCAATAACTCGAGTTGGATGTCAGGATTTCATCAGTATTAATCAACCACCAGTGTCATCGTTTGGTGGTTTCAGGCAGCTGGGGGGCTATGTCTCTCTCTCTCTCTCTCTCACACACACACACACACACACATACATGTGCACACTCTTAAATTGCAGAAAAAAAAGAGAAAATCGGAGGAGTGAGGGAGCCAAACTGGTTCTCACATGGAAATTCCCAAGAATTTTCCATTGCACTGTTGCCCGGGTAACCTTGGGAATAGCTAACAGCTGTTTGGACGGGAGGCCTGTCGAGAACAGGGAGCACATCTGTGCACCCAAATAGAAAGCCTGAGAGTTTAGAATGATGATGAAGGCTGAAAAGATGAAACAAAAGATATCTTTTTTTGGTTGTTTTTTTTGTTTGTTTGTTTATGTTTTCACTTTGGGGCAAATATAAGTGACTGGCACCTGTAAGAAAGTGTTATGATTATGTGTACAAATCTTGAACAACATCATTTCTAGGCGGTAATGCCATCTGATTAAAATTCCTGATCCCACTCTCGAGCTGTGAAATTAACTGTAGTCAGACCCCACAAAGCCCATCTGATGTGTAATATTTAAAGAGACACGCAGAGAAAAGTGGACCCTCGATGGCCTGTGGTGCTCCACCAGAGCCCCTCAATGGAGTTGTGTTGCTACACAAGAGCCTTTAACGCCAGTGTTGAAACTACACTGATGGCTACTGGTGTAGCCATCAGGGAAAGTAGTACTCACAACAGTACTAACAGTAGTCTTAGTGTGTAGGCGTCTAGATTGACGTTAATTGGGTATTTTGGTTAGAGGGGATGGGTGGAGGGTTGTGTGTGTGTGTGTGTGGGGGGGGAATCTCTCTTTTTATCCACATCCTATGAGATGGTGTGTGTGTGTGTGTGTGTGTGTTGAGAGGCAGTCGTGGTTTGGAGTTGATACATGGATGGATGGGCCCAGACTTTGCTCAGAAAGCGTGGAGGTGACAGGGGCGTCGTCCCTGTGGGTTAGTCATTTGAGCAAAGGACGAAGTGACGTGTAGCAGAGAGCGAGGTGGCCGGAGGGGGGAGGATGAGCGAGATGAGGACGACAAGCAGAATAACAGTTGGGTTTTTTTTTTTAGAAAAATCTTGTTTGTTTGTTCAAATATAAATGACTGAATGCGAGGACAAGTCAGTTTTACACCAGTAATGATTCAGACACTAATACAGTCTATGAATTGTGTATGAATTTGTGTTTTGCATTTTTTTAAATGTTTCTGTTCCTGTCTACGATCACGGGCACTGGCTTTGACCATTCCATGGGACGAGTGACACCAGCAGACCGGATTGCTCCGGCACTTGCACAGGTGTCACAACAGTTGTCTTTCTGTGGATTTAATGGGTCAGGACATCTGCGAGGAGAGGTGATACAATGGGAGCTGTTAGTTCTGTCGGGGCGTGTTCACCGTCTGACACGGACGGTGAGTGGCTTCAGAGTGTGAGGTCAGACGTGGACGGGCCACTGGTCTGACTGTAGTACAGTGTGTACACGTATGGGGTCCTCCAAAGACACTACTACTCATAAGTACAATCAGCAACATCGTCCTTTTAGCATCCTATCTCATGGTGTTGCTTCTGTATTTACAACCTTAGTGTTCCTTATTAAAATGAGTGTTGCACGTCAATATGAGGCCGTTTGTCTCCGAGCTGCTCAATCACTCTCGATGGAAGCTGCTTTCTGGTGCGTTCTGGTGCGTGTTTGCCCACCAGCATCGCTCCATTCCTGGATAATAAGCTCGCACAAGTGTTTAGTCAGCTCTTCCGCAACGGTAATATACCCAAATGTAAGTGCTTGATAGAGCAGAGAAAATAGTGTTGTCAAGGCTTCACTTTAACAGCTCTTCAGATGAAGGCTGGGAGGTGGTGGTAGTGTGTGTGTGTGTGTGGTGGGGTGGGGTGGGGGGCTGGGGGTGGGGGTGATGCTGCTCTGACTGATTTGCTAAGAGGAAAATGGTAGAGGCGAGGCAGAAACATCAGTCTCAACATAGAGGATAATGAGGCTGTGGGACATTTACAAAGCCTGCAATTATGGTGTTATTGACCTCAATAAAGGAGAAGATATCATCGTTTGTCTCTGTTGTGTGGTGTCGTGATACATGAGGGAAGTGGGAAAGGAGCAAGGGCAAGGGAAGGAAAATTCCAGCATTTGATTTTGGGTGGGGTTTTTTTTTGGGGGAAAAAAAGGTTTTCAGTTTTTTTGGAATCAGATGAAAAAAGTCAATGATAACAAAAGATTAACAGAAATATGTGGAGAGGAGGAGGAGGAGGAGGGAAACGTGTCCCTCAGCTGCCAACTTCAACACATCAGGGAATTGTGCTTCATGATTACTGGAGATGGTTTGATTGATTGGATCGATACTAGCGAAGGGTAGCGTCAGTTGTGGGTAATTTAATAGATGCAGCTCCATCACACCTGTGTGAACAAATGTTCTACCAAATTTTACCCGTTAACTTTGTGGATATTCAGAACCCTCAGCGGGAATACTGCAAAACAAAGCTTGAACATTATCTGCACGATGTGCCTATGTGGGGGAAGGAAACGGCTGTTTAGAGGAATCGGTAACAAGTGATATCTGAGCCGCTAATTACATCATTATCTGCACTCTTCACTGCATTCTCCTCTGCTCTGTACTGTAGCATCTGGATTCCCCACATGCATTTCTCTAGGAGTTTACGTGGCTTGGTCAACTGCCTGTAGGATAAGGAAGGAAGTGCAGGACGATGAGACAGGAAAAGAGGCAAAAACTTTCTTCCTCGAAGTCTGCTGCTTCTTGCTTCATAGCCACTGCTCTGTTAAGTATTTCCCCCAGTGGCTCAATTACGTCGATGCTGGCATCCTCAAACATCTTTAGCGTTTTCCTGTATCTCCCATAATGGTGCCATCCTTGTCTCCCTCTAAGAACAGTCTAGAAGGCTCAGTTGCTGCTGTAAGAGGACGATATTTAATGCTTCATACTGTCTCAGCATGATTAGATGTTAGGGAGAAATGAAACGGTGTTCGGTGTGGGATCACGGTGACAGGTTGGATGGTATTAAGAGATCAAATGCAGATCTGCAGTACTCGGATGTATGAATGGCTGCATTCTGCTGGGGTGGAAGCTCTGAGATTGGAAGTTGAGCCCTGGATTCTTGTAGCTGTTCTCAGACGCATCAGGCCTCTGAGTCGACAAACGTCACAGTGGTTGGAGTTGAAATGATGCAGCATCCAACATTGCTGGATCTCTTACTGGGCCTGGAAAGTGTACATGTCACCAAAGGATGATAAACAGACTTATTCTGAATTAATGAAAATATTTCTCTTGAACATTGTGGTAAATGTGTTTGTTCTCTTCTGGAAGTTATTCAGCGGAGAAAGTCAGCGACTGATGTGCTGCACTGTGACAGCCTTCAGCATACGGAATATTCTGGAGGGTATTCCTTTGGTCCCCCCGTGGCGTTCTTTTTGCAAAAGTTTGCTACGACAATACAGACATGCCTTGTAGAAGTTTTTTCTTCCTTGTACGCTTTCCTTAGAATCCCTTTGGGAGCCATCTTTGAGTTTCTTTTACCCACAACCCATGTCTGAGCCTTTTATCTTCCTGTTGATAATGTTGGACCAGTTAGTCAAAGACAGGTTTTGGTAACCTTAGAAACATTTGGATGGGATCAGAACAATAAGTGAACAACTACGGTAATTTCACAGCTGGAGAAATTCAGCATGGACTGGAAAACTGCAACAATGAAACGTGAAGCGTGAAACATGTCTTCCGGTACAATCTGTCACAGGCTGCGGTTTTGAGGCGTTTCTAGCTGAGGGGAAAGGCCCGCACAGTCACACACAGCTCGGCCAGGGGGTTAACGTGATCATGTTCACGACAGCGATGCTGAGTCATGCTCTCTATTCTGGGATTCACTGGTGTTCGCTCCTCGGATTCGACAGGCTGTTCTTAATGGGCGGAGTATTCTAGAAAAGAGACTGTTTTCAAGGTGGCACATACTTGGGTCCACATGAGGGGAATTAATCTCAGTATGTGGGCACTAAAGTGAACATGATGACGTGGTCGTGTAAGAAGTCATCATATGTCATAGTGCTCTGTCATACTGAACCGAGCACTCGTTCACAAATGGGCCACACCCACGTCATTACACTAAGAGCTTCACCGCAGCAGCTGCACCTGTCCCGCTGACCTCTGAACCGAGGAACGCTGCTGAACACTCTGAAAGTCCCAGTGCTCTCGTTACACACTGACTTTAACCAACCACACATGCACACGGGCACACAAACGTGTCTTCCATTCATTAGTGGGATGAGGCCTGCATGGAGAGGAGGGGTGGGGGTGGGGGTGGGGTTGGTTTGTCAGTGCATCAGCTAATATACTTGATAACATCTCACATGACGACAGACGTGTTGACAGATTTTGTTTGAGTTAGACCCATTTGACTGCATATAGTATGTGGGTGAAGCACCTTAAGACTTTACTGCACCTGCAGTCGTCAGAGCTTCCTGTCCAAGAGTTTGTGCACGTGTAATGTTTCATACCTGAGTGTGTGCCTATGTATACACTGATGGTGTTAACAGAGACATAGACAGATACTTTGTTAATGTGAGCAGGGTGTGTGTTGCTTAGAAAAAAAAAAAAAAACAGACAAAACGATTAGAACAGGACATCGACATGAAAACCGTCTGCTTCGTATAAGTGGCTGTTATTAATGACTCAATGAGACGTGTGAGAGTAAAGAGCCTTGAAATGCCAGCAGGTCTCACACTTGGCTGAGTTTGACATGGCTCTCCTCCTTTCCAGCCCCGCAGTCAGGAACCGCTGCAGCCGGTCGGGCTCGGCGTCAGTGCATCGGAGGCCGTGGCCTTAGGCTCTTTCTCCGATTTTTCCCAGGACAGAAACTGGGAATGGGAGGGAATAGTGAAAGCGATCACCATCTTCCTTATCCTTCTTCAACTTTCTAGCCTCTCTAAGATATATCTGCTGCTCTTTTTATGCACTTTTCTGGGTTAAAACAAACAGTTTTGTGTGAATAAAGTAGCTTGTGGCTAATCAGACTTTCAGAGAGAGAATGTATTGAATCAGGGATTTGATTATGGATCAGACCAAAGCTGAACCCACACAGCATGCACAAGGTTTGTTGTGTTTGGGAAAGCACTGATGGAGGGAGAATTGATCCTCTTTAATGTGAAAGTACTGATCCGGTTCATTTGAATGACCGTGAATATGTGTCTTCTGCTTAGTAGAATGTACATTTGTGGTAGATGGCAAAAGTAAAAATAGGTGCCTGAAAAGTTCTGAAGTAAGTTTTCAGTTCAGATGTTGTTTTGAAAGGTGAAAATCAGTGTCAACCAGTGTCTCACAAACCCCAAACTGACCTTAAATATATTGTAAAAGTGCAGCATTCCCTCTTGGAACTACTGTCAATAATGATGTCTCTGTACCATAAAGTAAATTATTCCAGTTACCCAACATGGACAATAGCTCGTGCTTACTTACACGGAGCATAGACACTTAATGACTCTGATTGTGAGTGTGCGTGAGTGTGTGTATTTGTGGCCGTGAGTTTTTTCAAGTAGTGGCAGAGCAAGTAATGTGCTGACAGACGCCCGTCCTATACTTGCCCTCAGCCGCACGCAGCTGTCTCTCAGACCTAAATATATTCTGCGCCACACGTTTTCAGCGTTAGCTCAGCCCCACTCACGTTACACTGTATTTTTTAAATAAGATAACACAGACAGGGTTCGTGTGTCAAAGGCCCCTCATCACCGCGGCAGGTGAAGAGGTGAATCCACACCGTGGGGGAGAAAGGTTCATCTTCTTTATGGAAGCACTCATGTATTATTGACTGTAATAGACAAAAAAACAGGAGGGGGGGACCGAAGTGTTGTCTTAGCTTCTGTGGCTGTAGAAGGTACCTGACGTTCCTGAAAACTACAGGAGCTGTAGTTTGACGTTTTGGATGCATCTTTGTCTGCCTGTTTGAATGTGCAGATTTATTGAGCCCCTAATAAGACCCTCGTCTTGGCATTATTGCAAAGTGTTTGAAGCCAACATATTTTGCCGTAAATGTGCATAGTGGCGCCCTCTACGGGTTGAAACTTTCACTCTGGAATTCTGGTACTGGATCACACCCCCTGTAAAAGCATGATGTCGCTCTGGACAGCTGTGGTCTTCACCAGGAGACTCTGGAGGTTTGCACTGACATAGCAATGAAAGCAACAGGTTGGAACTCAGCAGGAGGAGGCAGAACTGTGTTAGTGATGTGAAGTTATTTTAACGTGGATTAGACGCCCTGCAGATGACGTGACATACGGAGTTCATAGTTCACGTCTGGCTGTACTAATGCTGAGTTTATGCTCATTAAATGATCTAAAAGCCAAACGAAACCTCTTCTACGATGCCCGTCGTTCCGTCTTTTACATCTCTGACTGTCCTCTTTTTCTTCTGAAGAATACATTAACCAACATCTCACCCCCAAGGATGTGACACTCATGCTGACATCTATGAATAGCTCTCACATTAACGCACAGCTCATGAGGAGGAGAGCAGTGGCTCAACATTATTATTTCATGCTCTCCCTGAATATATATATATTATGTCCATAGTAACGCTCAAACCTTTGCCGTGTGATACGTCTGCTTGAATTCTTGCAGTGTTGCATGAACAAATGTAAGTAGTTGAGGTGTAATCCACTGATGGATTGTGTTTTTTGGGGGTTCGCAGGGTGAAGGAATGGGTAGACCAGATGCAGAAAGAGTTGATCACATTAACAGACACATCCAGCGGCATGGAAAACCTCATACAGGTAAGACCTTCTGACACACAGTTCCAGTACGTCATGGCTATGAACCGACGACGTCACTGTTACTTACTACGGAACCACGTTCTGTTGATATGTTGCATTCTCCTCCCCAACAAGAAGCTGCAGAAATGAAGACTTGGCTACGCTCCGAGCAAACTTCCTCTTCTGATTGATGTCCGAGCAAATGGTGTGAAGGGGCGAGTTAATTCACTGAACACGGAATATAAAACACACATTAATCATCGATTAACGTTGATGCAAAGTTGCAATTGATGCAATTAATTACAGTTGTGTATGAACACACACACGTGACATAATGACTCTGGCCTTTCTTACTTGGAACATGAGGGACACAGTGTCTCCGTTCTTATATCACACACACGTCAAAACTAAAGGATTCACATGCTTATGTTCCAGGTTCATTTAAGATAAAAAAAAAAAAAATCAGATTCAGTCGGTGTTGCTTTCATTGACCTTCTTCCATAACCTTTTCTGCCACATCGGAAAGATCTATGCTGTACGTGACATCGCCCTCTACATTCACCGATCTGATCACAGCGACACTGACGGCTGTGAAGATCTACAGCCGTCACGCGGTCGCTGTGACATCAGACCGCTTCCGCATTGATTGAAGGCACTTTGCTCTCGTCTCCTTCAAAAGCTAAAACAGCTGAAGCTGATGCATCTCAAGCAGTCGGAGGAAACGCACACAGCTGCCGGTTAAAACATACATCATCACGTCACCTTCAAGCGCCTCACTGATACCACCCCTTTGGATTTGTGTAGTCGGACTTGCTAACTTGCCTGATATGACATTCTAGGGCGCACGAATAGCATAATCCAGCTGTAAAATGCAGCAGTGCTACTCTTTAATAATGCTCTTGTACTAAAGCAAAAGCCTGGAGGTTGAAGACAAACGCAGGCACGCGTCTCGGTTCTGTGGTTTGACTATCGGACAGTGGAATCCCTCCAGGCTGCTAAATAATTGGCTGTGTGGCATTTGTGTTTCTTATTTCTTTTGCTGCAGCATATTCCACAGCACAGTAAATGTTCTCGTTACATAACCTGACATTGCACTTTAGTCATCGGACGTGTAGCTTCCTCTGTGACGTTTTGGTCAGCAAGGGTTTGATAAGGAAAACAGGATGACAAGTCTTTGAGCAACGCTTTCAACGTTCTCAGTCCTCCATGGACAGAAAATACGCCCAAAGCACGAGTTGATGCGCATCATGTGGCTGTGAACTGATGCACGGGTTCATCAGAGGATGTGCACATTTGTAAACAATGCATACTGTGTTGGATCCAATATTTGTTCCCTTTGAAAGTCAATTTTCAAGGCCAAACGTGTCACATTAACGTCCCTCTGCAGCCTATTACAAATTCTCCATATTTTGATTTTGTTTTTAAAAGGAGCAGAAAAACATCAGTTACATTTTTTGACTGAATTATCATGACTCATGTCAGCTTCTGCACTCACAAATGTTGGTTTATGGACAATTGATGGCTAGTGCAGGAGGAAGGGCAACAAAAAGGCGAAAGCTTGGACTAATTGGTGTTTGACTCAGCGGGCGCTTCTCTTTCCACTCTCTCAGATATATCACAGACACAGAACTCACTTCAGCGTGGAATCAAACAACGCCACTGAACTGGTAGCGACAGCTGCAGGAAACATCGAGAAATTGCTGGCAACCCGCTCCCAAGCCCTGAAGGTAAGTGGGATCCCCTCACATGAAATGATCTCATGAAACCCCGTTGCTCACGGGAGCGACAAATGAAGTTGCCTCATTTCTTTTCCTGCTTCTTTAGTTTGCTTTTGAGGGCGTAAAAATGCTCATTTTTGTGTGTAGGATCAGTTCCAGCGTCGCTCTGAGTGCCTAAAGCCCAAGAAAACACACAGCAACAATCTGCTTCCACTCATTTTACGTCAGAACTGACGCTGGAACACGTCCGCTGCTCCAGGCGCTGCACTGATCCAATAGAAGCAGACATCCTGCAGCTAGGTGACTTAATTCGAAGTTACCAGTCAGAAACACACACGTCCATCGCTTGTTGTGGAAGTGATTTTCAGAATCTTTTTAGTGTCCTTCGTGGCCTCTGATCTCTTGCTTACTCCTCCATATTTGCTGGTCGGAAAACATTTCCGACCATGTCGCGGAACAGTTCAGAAGACCTTTATTAGATTGGGTCTGAGATTTGTGTGTGAAAACGACGTTTGGAAACACAAAGAGCTCCTCCGGAAGAGGATTTCTCAGGCTAGCTGGCTGCATTATCTGACCATATACAGAACTATCTCAGCAGCTATTGGGTGGATTTCCATGGATTCATGGTCATCTGAGGATGACCACAGTTGACATGCAGTTTGTTTTAAAAAGAAGAATAAATCCAAACTGCCTTTAGCTGTGCCGAGGTTGAAGCACAGCAGGGTACCCGGCCAACTAAATTAAGATCTCCAGATGCTGCTGGTCCCGATCAATTCAGACGCCGGAGAGACAGAAATATCCAATTAGAGCCTGACAGCCCGTTGCCATAGCTACCCTCTCATTGATTACCCCATCAATCCAACAGAGCGTTTTGTTTTTCTTACATCTTTTTTACATCAATAATCGCCGGGGGAACAAGGGACAATTAGTTTTTACTTCTGTTGCACCTTGGGATACAAACTGCTCATTGGATTCATTAAAATGCTTCTTACATTTGCATCAACACCATCTGGAAACGGGTTGTTTCTTTTTTTTTTTTGGTCCCATACGTAAGTATGCAAACGCTGTGTTAGTTAAGCACCATATGCTTTTACTGTCAGAACGTGTGTCACTGCTCACAGCAGACTGGTAGCTCCTATAAATGGCGCTCTGCATAATGAAGTGGAATTGAGCCGGCTTTATGGTGATCAATTTATGTAAGGGACCATAAATAGCCCCAGTCCACTTAACTGAATCATGAATTGAAATGGAAGAAGGGAAAAGGACGGCTGCCGCATCTGTAATGTTCTGACCTACACTAATTCAATATTACCCCACACTGGTTTCAACCTCTGCTGCGGTTCCCTGCCTGACAAACCCCCCTTCAGTGTCCGCTTCTGTCGTACTCTTCCTCTACCGTCCTCCTTGCTCTATTTCGAGGGGCTGATATCGAGGGGACACATATAAGAAGTGATTCTGTGAGGGCTGTGGCTGAAGGATCGAAATACACTAAATGACCTGGCAAGTAGGAGACATTCTATTGAGTAGAAAAGGGGGTGGAGGGTGGGGGTGAGCCACGTCTGTGACGAGCAGCACACCAAAGTCTGCTGTGGATGACCTTCACAGTCTGGCAGTGTCCAGTTCGTAGTCATGAATAGTTCAGAAATATTAGAAAATCACTTATTTCATTATTTTAAGTTTAAATTCTGGCTGACATGGTGGTGCAGTGGTTAGCACTGTTGCCTCATAGCAAGAAGGTCCCTGGTTTGCTTCCTGTCCTTTGATCTTTTTATGTGGCGTTTGCAAGCTCTCCCCATGTCTGCGTGGGTTCTCTCCGGGTACTCCGGCTTCCTCCCACCTCCAAAAGCATGCTGAGGTTAATCGGTCAATCTAAATTGTCCTTAGGTGTGAGTGTGTACATGAGTGGTTGTCTGTCTTTCTGTCTTTGTGGCCCTGTGATGAACTGGCCATTTTCCGCCTTTCACCCATTGACAGCTGGGATTGGCTCCAGCACACCCGTGACCCGGAAACAGAATAAGCTAAGCGGCACAAAATGAATGAAAGTTT
>JBBMJM010134826.1:0-12132 GCA_037832705.1 Centriscus cristatus
TGTGTGTGTGTGTGTGTGTGTGTGTGTGTGTGTGTGTGTGTGTGTGTGTGTGTGTGTGTGTGTGTGTGTGGAGAGAGGGGGGGGGTGCAATCTATCAAGGTGATCAATAAATAGGGACATTAATATCAGTGATGGGACTCTCCTCCGGTCCACTGAATACGTCTTCGTCCTTACAAATATGAATTTTCTTCTTGGGACCTGCACATATCGCTGAGGTGCCGCATGCACGGGAACTCCAGACACTACATGCATGCTAAGAGGATACACACGCACACACAGACACAAAGACACACACAGACACAGGGACACACACAGACGGAAAAAGTGCAAGTGAGAAACAATGTGTGTGTGTGTGTGTGTGCGTGTGTGTGTGACTCATGTTGAAGCCAGGCCACCAGACTGGGCTTTGGATGCTCGCCTCATCAATCATCCCATATGACAGCTTATACACCGTGTGTGTGTGTGTGTGTGTGTGTGTGTGTGCGCGCGCGCGCGCCAACGTGATCCATCCATTCATGCATTCCAAAGGTCACGTCAAAGCAATGACGTTTGGAGATGCTCTCCATCTCTCCCATCAGAAGGACCGTGAACGCACCACGTCTGGACCGTGTGTGTCTGCGCTCCAGAAAGAAAAGAAAAACACCCAAACACTCCATGACCCCTCTCCCATCACAGCCTGGGTGTGAAGAAGATGATGATGATGCTGTCCAGACTCAGCCAGCTACACGCAGCGCGCAGACACACAACAAGGACAGGACGCGTGAAAGAAACTTCCTGCTCAAGTGTCGCCGAGTGCGCGGACCAGTTCTCACCTTGGCTCAGGGCGATCACCAAAGTTAGGGTCCACAAGCTCTTCATGGTTCCGCCGAGCGCGTTCACATTCCTCCCGTCAACTCGGACCGAGCGGCTGCGTTCAGCGGGGATCCTCCGAGAGTCCTGGGAGGGGGAGAAGCCCAGTTCCCCTCATTCCACCGCTGTCCTTCCTTCCTTCCCCCTCCTTTTCTGATGTGTCAAATAAATCGGGTCCACTTTCCTCCTCTTTTCTTTGCGTGCTCTCTCTCAGTTTCCCAGCGCGCGCCCCCCTTCCTCTGTGCGCTCTGGACTCGTTTAAACACGACAGTTCCTCTCCTCCTCCTCCTCCAGCGCGCCCCCCGCCCCCCACCACCACCTTCGCTCCAAATGTTGGTGTGTGTGTGTGTGTAAGGGGGATGTGTGTGTGTGTGGGGGGGGGTTATCTGGCAGAGAACAGCTCCTCTCTTTAAATAAACTGAAGCTTTACATGACACAGATTGATCGTCTGCTGCTGGTGGAACAGCTCGTGCGGTTTCATACACGATGGAGGAGTCTGACCTCTGGTTCGGGATCAGCAAACCAGAGTTTTCCTCATCCTGAAATGGAGGAAACTGCCGTTTTCATTACTTTTCTCACGTGAATTGACAAGAAAAACAATGTTTGAATCCACAGCGACACGGTGGAGCAGTGGTTCAGTGTGGCCTCACCGCAAGAAGGTTTGATTCCTGGCCTAGGTTTGTCTGTGTGGCGTTTGCATGCTCTCCTTGTGTCTGTCTGAGTTCTCTCCGGGTACTCCGCCTTCCCCTGACCTCCAAAGTCGTGCTAAGGTTGATTGGTCAATATGAAATTGAGTGTGAACGGTCGTCCCAGGTCAGGGATCGAACCGGGGACCTTCTCACTATGACCCTGAGTTTGACGTCACCCTCGGTTTACACAAAGATTCCGCATTGTCTTCATTTCTTCTAATTCGTAATTCGTAAACCTGCTTGGAGGAACGGGCCTCACAAAACAACAACACATCTGAATCTTTTCATCCATGTCGTCTGGAACCGTGTTTATTAGGCGGATGAAAGTCAACAGATCTGCAATAAATCCGTAGATTTATGTTGATGGATACTTTGCAGGCTGCTTGCTGTTGCTACGGTGATATTCTATCGCGGCGGATTTTACGTAACAAAGTGTCAGCGGCACAGTGACGGCCCCTTGATATGAAACACAGTCCATTAAAACGACAGAAACTTTTCTTCTTACTTTTCTTTCGTGCACGTTTGCAGTGCCAAACAGTTGTATCTCAGTGTGTTGAATAAACTGGCACGTGTGTGTGCAGGAATTTTGTGCTCGAGATGTATATTTGGAAAAGTTTTGAGTAGAAAAGACTTGACTGTCAATTGTGTGTTGAATACACGACGTTAAGAGCAATGACGGGAAACTTTGGAACCTGCACAGACACATCTAATTTTAGACACATGCATGAATATGAATTGTTGTTGTGCACATGATCGATAGCGTCGTTATGATTCACCCAAACAGTATCATTGGAGAGTAATCCGCTGATTGAACAGCTCCCATTGAACAAAGGGTGATGAATTACTGCGTTGTACTGCCCCCTGTAGGACACTGCATTGTACTGCCCCCTGTAGGACACTTGTTCATGTCGGGGAATGTTCCATTTCTGACTAGATTCATCCCACTGTTGGTTAAACCTGTTCATCTCTTAATCAACAGAGTAGATCTTTGCAAATGTCACAGGCATTTGTTTCTGATGTGGAAATGTCACTGTATTTGTTTCTGGTAAAGAGTCAATGAAGATGGCACAAGGTACAAATCAAAAAGCTGAACGTTTGCTAAATAAATAAGTAAATAAGTAAATAAATAATTCTCAGGAATGAAGCATCTGCAGCTCGACACCATCTTATAAGGTGACGCAGAACATTAGAAACCTAGAAACCACATCCCTCAACTGAAGGAATCTCAGGCCACAAAGGGTTAATGAAGATAAACTTGTAATCACATTTCATACCTGGCAAACAAACCCAGACAAAGTCCTGTGTACACACAGCCCGTCCATCGTGAGCATGAAATAAATATTTCTCTCTAATGTCATAAAATGTTTCCTCTTTAGAGAGGAAGTGAATGTAAATGTATTACTATTATAAAAGTATTATTACTATTATTATGATTAATTATGAATGTAACTATTCATATTTATTTATTCACTCATGTATTTATCTATTTGTTTATTTTAATTTATTTATTTCCCAAACAGCAGGGAGGAATACAAAAATGCACACCAAGCTAACGCTCAGGCCTCAGGAGGTTAAAGAATATCCATCACACAGTGTTTGACTGATGTTCAAAGAAACATCAGGGATTTAAAAACAGTGTATATAATTATATCAGAAAGTGTCGACATGGAAAGAACATTTCCTGTCTGACTGCTGGCTCGTTCTTTTTTTTTTTTTAAGCGTCCAAGACGATGTTCACCCTCAAAGGTCCTTGAATTTCCAGCCTTTTTTAAAAGTCGGACACATGCTAATTGTTTCTCTGTGTTGCATCTACAGCAGCTGCGTGTTTGTGTCCGTTTCTTTCCAGCTGCAGAACAGTCAATAAATATTCAGCAGAAAACAAGACCGTGAAAGGACGTTTGATTGTTCTGGATCAGCTTTTATTTTGACAGTTTCTAAACATGAAGAACCAGTGACAAGACAGGAGAAATTAACCCAAATGCATGTTTATTGAAGTCAACAACCGAACTGGTATTTGAACAAAAAGAAAGAAACAAAACGAAAAAAAAACCAAATACTGTATGAACGGAACAGCCAGCAGACACAAACCCACCACAGCATGCGGTTGGGTCTCGCCATGATGACATCATCATCACCCGCCATAGCACAGAGGAACGTACATGAGACAGGATATTTGCTCCAAAGGAAGACTCCATCTGAAAAATAACACTGGAAACATTTTAGTCATAAAATTATGATTTTTTTTCTTTTTTTGTGTGCGTGTGAACATGTAAGACCGTGTCCAGGGGCTGTTTGGGTCAATTATACACACTTACGTACTCACACACATATGCACAAATACACCCTAGTCACAGACACAGACACCATGCCTGCCGTGCATATCCAGATATGTGTGTGTGGATGCGTACCCGAAGTGTGCATGTGTGCGCTTGTACGTATCGTGTAAAGGCAACACTATATACATGAAATCAGTTTTTTCAAAAAGTGTCCGCTGAGACAACAAAGTGTGCTGCTAAAGCAAAAAACAAACAAACAAACAAAAAAAACCCCAACAACAACAAAAAGAAAACCTGTTTCTAATGTTCAAGTTTTGACAAGTCTAACAATAAAAAACAAAAAGGACGTGACTATCAGTTGAATTCTTTTCACTGTATGGACACCTCCTTTCATAAACAGCTGGATTGGTTTGCTCTACAACGACAAAGGGGATGAGGGGCAGCGAGTCGAGTGGGGCGGACCGAACACCAAAGCTGGAGTTTGCTGGCATCTGGTGACAGCTAGTCCGTACTGCACTGACGCCATGAAAAATTGAAAGAGAGCGTCATCGGAGCCGCACAAACACTTTGGTTCCCCTCGGGGTGAACCAGCGGGGTCGAAGGGAATATGTATGCAGATCAGAGAACAGCACAGACACCAGTTGTCTCGTGAGAGAAGCGTGTCGCCACTGCTCATCTCCGGCACTATCTACATGACCAACCGTTCCTCATGCAAGCTACATGCTAGCACATCGACTAAGACGAAAGGACAGGACGATAAATTACAGGCAAATACCATAGGTCCAATAGTTGGGTTGGTTTTGTTTTGTTTTTTTGGAAAAAGACACTACACGTGTTGAGTAGGAGGCAGGGATTTCTTCCTCTTAGTACAGAGCAGAAAGTGGGTTTACATACTGAAGCTCTGTGAGACAACGCTTCTCCTCTGGTCTGCAGACACATGACAGAGCAAACGTGGGGCAAACGCTCTCTCTAATTCTCGAATTAGCCTTTGGAATGGATTCATATCAATCAAAGTGAGTGAAAAGTCATACAGATACTGTTTAGGGGATTTTACTGGAGCATGAAAATCAGTTTCCACCTAAAATCCAGACCAAAGATTCCAGGCCACAGAATGTTCCAGCGACGGTCCAGTTCACCTCGAGGCGGCGAACGTATCTCTCACTAGTGACTGTGTTAGCGTAGCTTTGTTAGCGCGTCGTTCTTGTCCCACGTTAGCACGCTTGCTAGCATGTTTGCACCTGGGTGCGTCACAGCTGCAGACACGCCCCACGTGGGTACGACTGAAGAGAATCCTCACCGCTGACACTGTGTCTGCGCTTCGAATCTTTGGTGTGGACTGGACGTAAGGTGAAGAAGGAAAAAAACAACACAAACAAAAGTCGGGTGCTGACCCCTGCACTGGGTGACTTCTCTGTTTTCGCTAGCTTATACACATTAGCCGTGCTACTTGCTTTGGAAGCAGCCAGCTGGGCAGCAGATAATGACCATACGGGCGGCGGGGTACGGAAAGCACGATCCCTGAACGTTCCCAAAATAAAAACAAAGGTGTACAAAACCTATCACAGACATAACTGTCTACTGGTAGCGGATTCCTCTCTGGAACACTTCCGGAAAGTGCAGTGGACAGCCGCCAGCCGCCAGCGCACGGTGGCAAAACCTAGAGACGCTACTTCTACGGTCGGTCTACGTGGACTCCTGACTGGGAGCGAGACCGGGGGGAGGAACCGGACATCAATCAGAGATGGAGAGGAGAGACAGGGTGAAGGTGGATCGGGTCGCAGACGGGATGATTGATTAAAGAATGAAAGGAAATGGACACGCGGAGCAAAGGAGAGAGAGAAGAGAGAAAAAAAAAAAGGACATTCAAGTTCTTAACTGACTTTCTTCAGTGTTCACGGAGCCCAGACTCGGGCTCGGCACGCTGCCCGTGAAGCCAAACATTGGCATGAGCACAGTCTGGAGCCTCTTAGTTAGATTGCAATCAATTTTCAGCGCCGGGCCAAGTGAAAGCTCACCGATGCCAGCGTGACCCCCCAACCCACCCAGAAATAAAACACTGCTCCTTCACGGGAACCGTTCGCTAAGCTGGCAAATGTAGTCGAAAGCCACGTTTGTACGTCTGCAGCAGTCCTGTGGGGACAAACGGCTTCTTGGAGGACACACGCAAAAAAAAAAAAAAAAACTCAACCAAACGCCCTTCGACTGAGGTTTGGCTACATTTCAGTGTTCAAGAGTACAAAACACAGAGAACCACATAGGGAACAAAATTGAACAGCTTCGAACCATCACACACTGAACTGTTTAACACAGGTGGGAGGAAATCCCTCGAAGCCCCCCCCCCCCATCCCAACGCAACGAAAGAACAAATAAGAGACGGATCCTCACACAAATATTCGCAGGTACGGTTTGTTTCCATTGCAATCGTTACTTTTATCCCCCCCGCCCCCTTTCCATGTATGTAATATAACCAGCAGGTTGTTTGAGGAGTGAATATACGTTCCTGTGATGAGACACACAGGCGAGTGCGGGATGTGGAGAGAAGGAATGTTTGTGTATTTACAGCACACCGACGTCGTCTGTCAAGTAAAAAGAACGCTCTAGAACTCTATATATATAAATATATTTATACATGTATATCGGACACCATCGGCTCGCTCGCCCAAGGTGGGAATGCTATTTGTTGTGTGGAGTCTGGTGCTGCATTGTGGGGATCTATGAGTCACACGGGGGCTCTCGGGGGACGCAGGACGAGGTTTGACGAGGTTAAAGGATTCAAACTGAGCGAGGGAGATGAGGTTTGTCGGGAGCCACTGGGCTCAGATGGATCCTCGTGTGTTTACGGAGGGATGCTGCCGTGTTTGATGGGCAGATTACGGGATGGGGGGGGTGTTGAAATGTTTGCCTTGGTGTGACAATCCGCTCAGGATGCTGACGTGTGGAAATCGGACGCGATGCGTGTGTGAAACTGTTCATGTGCTGTGGAGAAATCCTTCAGATGTGTTTGTTAGTAGGAGGCTTGTTAATCGGACACACTACGAGCATTCAGGCCTGTTACAGGAGACCCCCCCCCACGAAAAAAAAGATAAAGACCCCAAACTGAACGTGTGTGTGTGTGTGTGTTTGAGTGTGTAACTTCAGTCCGTATGTCAGTGCAAAAATCTCACTTCCCTGTATCGATGCAAAGAGGAGCTCATCCCGCCGCCGTTGCCCCGCCCACAGTCCTTTCCCTCCCCTCCCCCATCAAGCCTCCAACTGAATGAAGAACTGAAGCGCCGTGAAAACGAATGGAGTTTTTTTTTTTCCCCCCTTCACTCTCTCCCTCCAACTATTCCTCCTCCCTCCTCCTTCCCTCCACCTCTCCATCTTCGGTCTAGATGAAATACTCCTTCTTGTCTTCTGCACCGGAGTGGCCCCCTTCGGCGTTGATGATGGCCGTGTCGGCGTCTGGGGCATCGTCTGAGCCCTTGGCCTCATGGGTCAGGTACGTTCCTGTGGAAGGAGGGAGAGAAAGAGGGGAGGAAGGGGCGAGTGAGAGTCAAACACTGGAACTAAATGACAAAAGGCCGGACAGATTGTGATAAATCGTGGAGTGGTGCGATGTTCAATCGTGACATCTAATTTCTCGCCTCAGGTGTTTTTTGGGTTATTTTGTGCTTTTTGTGTGCTTGACTTGCTATGAATCAACGTTTTCTTTGGGAAGGAAACATGAGGAGACACTGAGCTGATAATACCACTGGGATAACATTGGGAGGGGAAAAAATATGAATAATAATTGAATAATATCATTATCATGATTGTCGGTACAGGACAAGCTGAGGGGTATTTATTTCGTACTCATCCTTTGTGGGTCCTGTGGGAATGGTGTGCGTCGATTGTGTTGTAGTTGGTTTGTGTTTGTTTGTGTTTTGTAGTTTATTGTGTGCGTCATGTTGAAAACCCTCTTGGTTGCTATCCATCAATAAATGTGACATTTTATGCTACGTCAAATGGACCTAGCCCAAAATATTCCGATCTTGACTTGGTCCTGTGCAGCAGCCCTGACGGAGGGCTAAGTTGTGCACTGACACGGGTGTGAGCTTGAGGCGTGACACGAACATGATCCCTCACAAACCCACTAACGGTGAGCACCAGGCACCAAACAGTGGAGCTCAATACAGTGGACAGCTGGGGGCAGCGGAGCAGCAGATCGAATCGGGCTCTCTGCAGGCAAGTGAGGCAAGTGTTTATCCACTGCTACCTGGGTGCCGAGAAATATCTCTATACCGTTTAAATTTCACATCTCTCCTGCTGGGGCAGAGACATTTTGGATTTGCTTTGTTCTTGTTTGTGCTTGTGAGACCTGACGGGGTGAATCTGGAGAGAAAGGAGCATCCTGATGCTGCAGGGCAGATAAACACATGCCTGTAATTACCTTTAAAAACAGGTGGGGGATTGAAACCAGATACTTTCGCCATGACTGAACCCGGCATTTGTCATGGGGAAAATTGAGTAAATCAAATTTATGAATTCATGGCCTTAACCTTTTTCACCGACGGTGTCCCCAGTGCTACATTTGGACTAGCGTTCTTTGGAATACCGTAAGTACACGACTCTTCACAGAAACATTTTAACAGCTACTGAAAGCTGAGAGCTTACACTCAGTACCGCTACCTGGTGTGAAAAAGGAGGTAGGAGAAGGAGAAAGTCCTGGCTGTTCTCCTGAAAGTTGAGAACAGCCATGTAACTGACATTACGCATCATTACCGTAATGACAGTTACATGGTAACTTGGCTGTGAAGTGCCACTTCTCAACTTTCAGAAAGCGATCGATGTTTTCTACTTCTCTTGGCCTGATGTTTTATCCATCTCATACCTTCACACCAGGCAGGGACAAGCGAGTGCAAATCCTCAGCTTTCAGTAATTGTTCAACGTTTTCTGAAAGCAAATATTCACATAATTACAGAACTCCAAAGTATGCTACTGTGAATGCAACAGGAACGCTACCATCTTTGTTAAAGGGCTTAAAGGGCTTCTTTTGTTACAATCAGACCACTAAACATGAGGTTGCTCAGTTTGGTAACAGTTGTTAGATGTTTCCTGGTTGACCCAAACACAATAAACTGGTAAACAACCTCCTCATGTCCATACATACACGAATTAACTCCTACGTGTGGAGCATCATGCTAATGTGTAAAAGCATCAAGGCTAGCTAACATTGCTCTACTGGAAGCAGCTAGCATCAAAAGTTAGCTTGCTAACATTATTCTAGTGAATCCTTTATCCTTCAGTACAAAAGTACTGAAGGATAAACTAATGTCATTAAATTGAACAGGTAAGTAAACTTGTAAATGCTTTACTTTCGTCACGCTACGAACATACGATGATCGGCAGCAACTAAATCTGAAATAGATCATTAATATCCGATATTTGTAATCGAAAATAAATGCTGATTCAAGTTTTAGTTTGAAGTTATGCTGACTCTGACGTATTAAAAGGCAACGCACAGACATTCACTTATAATCATTCGCTGGTCCGAGAGAACAATAAGTGCAATTTGTGGTCGGAATTCATACTGCTGTGATCCCTGTGAGCACATTTGTATGCATATGCATGTTTTTACGTGTGAGATCTTGGTACGCATGTATCCATATTTATGCAAGTGTACCTGTGTGCGCGCTCATGCATGCATGCATGAGGGCGTCTCTGTGCTTGTGTGTTCATGCGCATGTTTGAGTGGGCGACCTTTGTGTCTGATGAGGTATCTGCCGAGGACGAAGAGGAGGCAGAGCAGGATGAAGACGATGACGGCCACGACCCCGCCGATCACCGCGTGGTCCACCCCCGAGGAGTTTGACATGGCCGTGGGGTCTTGAGAGGAGAGGAGAGGGTGGATGGAGAAAAGAAGGTCAAGTAGTAGAAGGTATGGGAGTCACAATGAGAGAGTGTGAAGACGGAAAATGGGACAGTGAGAAACATCAGGAGAAGGAGACGGAGATTGAGAGCAGAAGGAGAGGAGGGGTTGGTGGTGGTGGAGAAATATTGGTGGAAACAGAGCGATGGATGATGAAAGAAACCAGAAAGAGGGGGTGGGGGGGTAATGGGGAGAGTGATGGAGAGAAAACAGGAGGAGGAGGAGGAGGAGGAGGAGAGAAGGCTTGTCAGTACCCAGGCCCAGTGGCAATCCACCAAGACAAGGACATGAAGAACACAAGGAGAAAAGAGGCCACAGCGTCACCCTCCATTAGGAGTCGTTCCTGACTAATGCACAGCTGGATCGTGCCGTTCAAGTTTCCATCACTTGTCGGGAACATTTGACGCTGATGGGTGAAAACCATCAGAGGTGGACGTTTCAGCCGAGCTGAGGGAATCGACTTCAAACTAAACGCTTTTGGTAGTGAGAGTGCACAGACCTTTTTCTCATCAAGGATTTTGGGCGTTTTTGTTGGTTTATTTTGTGACACCGTGCGTTTCTGCGTTATGTCGTGTTCGGAGGCCCCCTGCAGGGAACTGTGCAGATTTCGCTGGGTTGGGTTGAAGGTTGAGGTTGAAGTTTCCTCAGATAATGGACTTGCTGTGAAGCTGCATCTAAACAAACACATTAGACGAAGCGGTCGGACTGTTTGGTTTTATTGTCTTTCTTGACTTACAGGACAACAACAACCGGCCCCGTCTAAACCTTATTTTGCGCCAGTGCTTTTGCCTTCACGTGGATCGTGGTAGCTGACATGGTTTGAAAACAGCAAACCTACTGAAACGTGTTGTACGCTTATGATTTAAAGGAATTCCAAAGAATTTTTATAAGTAAGGTCATTCAAACTGAACTGAACTGTGACTTATGACTTTAGTTTCTGATCTGGTCTGTTGGGTCTCGATTCACTGAAGGTGTTTTCTTTGTCCCTCTGTAGAGGTCAGCGTTCCTAAGCCTTTTCAGTTTTCACTTTTCTGACGTGTTCTTTGTGTCAAATTCTTGTAGAAAACGGATGCGACAATGGCTTTTTATTCACCCAACTGCAGAGCTTTTCCTTTTGCTCACGGTTTTGCTTCACTTAAGCCGTGTCCTACCCCCGAGAGGAGAGAACAGTCTGTGTGGAAATAATTTGATACATCATTTATTTCGCCTGACTTTTCCGAGCTGTTCCAACTGTGGGCGTCAATTGGGAAGTCACCCGGGGGGGGTTGGGGGGCGTCTCACACGCGTCGAAAGCGGCACGATCAAGACAAATATATTAAATGGATGGACGTGATATGCGACTGGCTCCCATGAGGTAAGGGGTGAAAACTGATGCTGAAAGAGGTCGGAGGTCGGGAAAGGGACACAGCAACAACCACTGAACCCGAGGGAACCGAGGGAGGGGGCAGAATAAACAGCACCGACAAACTTCAATTTCACTCGGTGAGAGGAGCGAAGGGGTTAACGCCAACCAACCAGAGGTCAACCACAGACGGAGAACGGAGAGGGTGGAGGGTGGAGGTCCAACGCTGAGCATGAGTCGGAATGACACCCACACAGAAAAGTCAAACACACACACGCGCGCGCGCTCTCGGGCAGGCCGGCGTGGAGGTGAGAGGGGCCTGCTGACGAGGCCAGACTGAGAATGAGCCCATAAATCCTGCTGTCAGCATCAAAGGAGAGCAGACACCTCCAAGCTTCAACTGCCCCCCACCACCCCCCTGCGCTGCCCCCCCCCCTCCACACACACACACACACACACACACACACACACACACACACACAAACACACACACACACACACATTCCTCCTCCCCGGACAGAGAGAGAGAGAGAGAAAAACACAAAACACCAAGATGAAATGGAACACTGAACAAATGACTTGTACCACTTAAGGGGTCACGTGCCTGCGCGTGTGCGTGTGACATGAGCACAGGGTATGAAAATGTGTGCGCGTCTGCCTTCCGACTGTCAGTGCATCTTACGACAGACAACAAAGCGTGAACGTGGGCAGCAGACTGAAATATTCATCCCCCCCCAGCTCTGAAGTTGTCCCCCAGACTCCAGACAGAAAAAACAAACAAACCAACCCACAGACGGACAGACAGACGGACAGACGGACAGTCAGAACTACAGGTGACTGGTGGAAGTTATACCTGTCACGTTCTCTGCAGCTTCTTCTCAAGGGGATGAGATGAAGTGGATGTTTAGATGAGTGGATGATTGGATGGGAGGATGATTGGTTGGTTAGATGAGTGGAGAGTGGATGTGTTTGGGGTTTAACCAGCAGGAGGAAACAGGGAAACAAGAAAACAAAAACAAATGCTGTGAATCCAACACACAAACTCTGGACGTGCAAGCTTAGTGTGTGTGTGTGTGTGTGTGTGT
>JBBMJM010134846.1:0-12128 GCA_037832705.1 Centriscus cristatus
CACGTGATTTTCTTCCTCTCCACGCCTTCCCACTTCATCCAGCGGCCTTGCTGAGCTTGGGAGACCGCTGTGGCACATCTGGTTGCTTCCATCTTTCCCTATTCTCTGTACATATTCAGACTATGCCAATAAATAATAGAGAAAGACACAATGTCATAACTGTGTACAAAGACACAACACGTCTGATTCTGAAAGGAATGAGAGGATTGGCGGAGATACAGAATCTAAGGAGGCAGGAGCAGAAACACAGAGACCACTAAGACATGACACACCGGAGGAAATGTCCAGAAACACAAAGTTCAACGTCAAAAATTTCAATGCCTGACCTGAGTCACAGCCCATGACCTTGGTGAGCAGCATTTCCTCCACACATGTCCCACACATGTCCAAGGTGTCACACAGGTAGAAGAGCCTGCTGCATTCCCCCTCAGTCAGAGCCTCACAGATCAGGTGGATAACTCCGGGCAGGTTCTGCTCAGAGGCAGCCATGTGTTTGGGACAACGGAGGACGTTCACAGCTGTGAAGGCAAACAACGGGGCTTTAGTCTGTGTTAGGTCCTGAAGACAACGGCAATACCCGCAGTAATAAGACGACCTACCTGTGGTTGTGGTGGACACGTCACCCAATAAACTCTCTGACGAACATATCAGACATTTGTGAAGACTGCGTCAGGGGAAGAGTGAAACAGAAACTTGAAAAAAGCCAGCGCGTCTCTCTCTCTCTGTGTGCGCGTGTATCTTAAAGGGGAAGTCCGCAAACACTTCAACTACGTGATTTGAGCTATTATGAATACTTGTCTAAACTGCCATAACTAACATGTATTTTATGTATAATTTATTTCTTTTTCGTTTTTCTATAAATATGTTTCAAATAAAAATAACGTTAAGCATTTGATTCACATATTAGTGTGAAAAGCTTGAGTCCTTCAACGTTATTGATGACATAAAATATCGTTTAAAACCCAAGGTGTGAATTAAATTGAAACAAACGGCGATATTTAATAAATCATGTTTATTTATGTCATATCCACGGAAGATACACAGGATCAAAGTGCACAGTGTGAATCTGGGGCCTTGTACCACGAAGCTCGATTAATAAGTCCTGGATCAGTCACGTTGATCCAGGACTGAGTTAGCGAGACCGTGGCGATCAGGATCATCAGTACCACGAAGCTGGAGATCATCTCGATAACTCAAATTCCCCCGGGAATCCTGCTTCGTGGTAAGATCCAGGATCAACACTGAAGTTATCTCACTAAATCCAAAATCCTGCTCCGTGGTACAGACCCCTGGCAAACACAGAATAAACAAACACACGCACTTATTTACATGAAAACAGAGAAACATAAATGCGAATACAGACACATGGCACAGTCAAGTAAATACGTACAGATGTAATATATTTTCAAAAAAATGTTTAGACCATGGCAGAGTTACAATTAAAGCTTCAAAATGGTTCTTTCACATTTCTGGAATTGTGTATCCCTGTTTGCAAAATATCTGGATAAACAAAACACGGTGTCTGATGACGTATCCGTATTACTCATGAAACATGTTTAAAATCTCAGGTTTGTGTTGGCTTATCGCGATAATTGAAGCTGCGTTTCTGATGCCGAACTGTCCCACAGCCGTGAACGTGTCACCGTGCCCCCCCTGCAGGTGACCGGGGCTCTCCACCCTCTGCCCAGCAGAGCGTGCTGAGTTTCCGCTCAACCTGGCCAATCGCTGCGCCAGCACCGTTGCAGTGTGGAGAGATCACACGGAGGCGCTGCTTCCAGCCGGAGGAGGGACACACGACCTGGGTGACCGCCCTGGTCAACGCCACCCCTCTCCCGACACGACCACTGCTTGACATTGTTGTCACAAACGTATCTCCAGGTGAGTCATGATTTGGTGACGTTTACCAGAAAACCGTCATTGTAGTCGTACAATGACGGTAGTCGTAGGCAGCAAGAGGCTGACTTGGAACATCAGAAGCCCTGTGGTGGTGATGTGAACTCGCGGTGAGAAGGCGTCAGCATTCGCGGGCTCCGACACTGGTAGTAAGTGTGTTTGACAGAAGGAGTTCAGCTGCGGAGACATTGGAGTGTGGCAGCCGTTCGGCCTCGTCACGACTCGGGAGGAGACAGTCCGCCGGCTGCTGACCCGCCGGACGGACGCGCTGGCGGTGGCGAGCGGCGGCGTGTGGGCTCCAGCGTTCGTGGCAGTGCTGCTGACAGACGTAAGCTAGCGGAGGCTAGCACAGCAGGGTAACCCGTTAGCTAGCTAGTGTTACAGTGTTCACGGTAACCTAAAGCGGCCGCACAGCCTGGTAAATATAGTCAGCATTTTACCGCGCCACTAACAGACACAAGTCGGAAAAAGGCTTGTTTATTTCAACACCGTTTTACTTTGAAACTGATAAGCGGAAGTGCTTCGCTTTTTTCACGTTGGTATTGAAGTAGCATCACCACATTGGAGCTGCTGGTTAGATGTTATGGTCAGACACTTCATCAGGTATCACTTTCCTCTATAAATGAACGTGGACTAATAAATGCATTTCATATATCTAAAATTTTATATATGGACTAAACAGGTAAAATAAAGAAAAAAGTCTTCATGACTATGTAATAGATAATGAGAATAACATAACGGTGAAAACGTAGACTATGCAAGTCAGTATGGAGAGACTGGAGTTGGAGAGGAGTACAGCTCAAGTGTTTCACTGAGATACATTTCAGCTGTGTTGAAATATTCATCTGACTGAACTATGCTTGAACTGGGGAGTGTGTAACAGTTGTTTTGGTTGATAAAGTTGCCAACCAACGGTTCCCTCTTACGACAGACGGGCCACTCGTTCGTTTCTCCTGAATTGTGCAAAGCCTCTCCCCACAAATGATGACGGGCAGAGATGACAGCCCAGACAGTGCCGTGCCATCTGCTGCCCGTCCTCCATCATCCTCATCTTCCATTCTCCTCCTCCCTTGCTCTGCGGTGACTGTTTGGGGAATAAGCTATCATCAGAGCAGCAGCCTATTTTAGACAGGAACTCCACTTCCAGTCCTGTTTAATCTGCATGTCGGCCATCGTTTGTGTCGCTGTGTTACATGTGGTATCTGTACGGTATGCACAGTGGTTGTAGGGTCATGCGTTGGATAAGCCCCTTCAGCTTATGGTTTCAAACAGGACCTATTGGAAGCTTTTGTGCCTGACTATGAGCCAACTAATAACGCACAATATGGTGGATTGTTTGTGTCCGAGTCCTGAGATTACAGAGAGAGCTTTAAACCCGAAGCAAATCTAACCACAACTGTATTGAGCTCCGGAGTGTGTCGCCTCCCTCTCACCAGTGGCGGTGCGCACACCCAAGGGATCAAAGCTGTAATTAGCCTGACATGGATTAGCAATGGGGACTATTTTCCACTGTGCTCGCACCCACAGAGTCAGAGGATCACACAGGCAGCTCGTCCCTGACAGTCCACTCGTCCCAATTCATAGCATGTGAATTGCCATGGTTTTGTTTTCCGAGGCCACGCACACGAACTATCGCACAGCTCTGCCTCGTGGGTTGATTTCTTAAACTCATCCTGATATTTCTGTTGTTTGCTGTCTTTCAGCCGTCCCCTCGCTGCTGCCAGAGTCTCTGTGCTGCGTGCAGTGACGAGTCTTGCGAGTCAGTGTTGTTGGCATTCAGAGAGAGCTGTGGTGCTGCTGACTCATTTTTCTGTGAGGTATGAGCTTGTCTGTGTGTTGCCTGTCTCCCTGAGGTGCAGCTTAGCTCCCCTCTGCTCAGCACCTTGTGTCTCCGTCAGACAAACATGACTTCACACTGGTTCTCTTGGGGTGTCTTGGGGGCGGGGTAGTTCAATGCCTGTATCTGCTTTGGTGTTTGTACAATCACAGTTATCAAAGCAGACTGGGGATCAGGTTTTATTGCCCCACCAAATGATGGTTTTGTTACACTGTAGTATACATGTAGTGTGCACTGCAGGGGGGTGACTGATGTTCCAGTGTCACATTTGTACAGTGCCAGCATCTCTCACATGGCGGGGGATTTGACAGTTCACATGAGATGCAGAAGAACTAACTAATAATACCAGTACCGAGCAGAATATAAATTCACTGAAGTAAGAAGCTGCGGTTGTAACAATGGTCTGTCTTTATTATTTGTTCCTGCTGCTGTTAAAACAACCTCAAAATACTACTTTACTACATTGGTCCCAGGCAGAGTGAACACTTGTATTCATGTCCATTAATTCTTTCCAGGGGTAAATGACTCATTCTCCTAGGAGCAGTGGTGACAGCCACACGTCGTCAGTGCATCGTCACTGCTCCTTCAGTTCTGGACGTCCCTGAGTAGATTTCATCCAGCCTGTGGGTAAACTGAACGGCTTCTTGGAAGGTAGTTTACAAAAAAGAAGTTATAGCTGTGCCAAGCACTGTGTTGAACCCTGAAACACAAGGAAAGAAAGTTGTTGAGTCAAACACAGGGAGCTGGACTGTCCTCCTGATTTTGTGTGTGTGAGTGCGTGAGTGACTGTCGTGGAGCATCACTGGCACTTTAATATGGCTGCATGTTCAGGCTTTTACCTTGGAGCTCTCGGGCCTCCTGCTCAGCTTGCTGTTCACGACTCGATGCCTATTGGAGTGTAAAACAGTTGCCAATGCCTGGTTGATTCAAGGAGCCTCTGAATTATAGCCAGTTATTTCTCATTATGTGATGTGATGGGAAATGAGTGGGGAAGGGGAGGCTGGGCTTTTGCTGATGTAAGCTGTAAGGGATGTGCACTGGAGAAGGATCCACCTGTCTCATCTGCTGGCAGGTGTTTGACGGCGTTGGAATGAGAGAAAAAAAGTCAACATGGAGATGACCTCACTTCAAACTAGGCCTGGATTTTATCCTACACACATATAAAATGAAAGTTTTTATACTTAAAAGCAATACCTGGCCAGAGGCCTTCACCCACAAGTATAAGAACTCATGATCAGCAGTTTATGACTGACACCAACTGACCTTTGACCTCTGCATGGACTCACATCAGATTCTCGCTGTTGTTTATTTACTGTATTACTGTGCTTCAATATAGAAAAACTATATAAAACTGTGATTATTGGTAGAATGCTGGACTGGACTCTTCGTTCTTGCATCTACCTTCTAACTACAAACTGGAGAATTGTAACTTCTGAGTATTTACTCATAAGTTGAAAGAATCTGAGACCAGTCTCAGCCCATTGAGTTCCCATTGGCATGTTAAGATCTGGTGCAGCATAATACGTATTAACTTGGCTCACGTTTCTTGAAGAAACGTGTCCTGGTCCAGCCTGTGCTTTTTTTTTTTCTTTGCATCTGCTACAGTGTAGAGCCAACTGTCAACTGTTAAATGGATTTAATCGCTCCTGAGACTTGGAGGACGTTAAGGGGACAAGCTCTGCCGGATGATTTCCATGGTTTTCATTTTTGTGGCGACGTATGCACCCGCTTCCTCCCGTTGAGTCCTGGGGTTCCTCCAGGCTGTGGTGTGGGAGCTGCCTAGTGGCTGCAGCATGTCATAAAAGCTCAGTTGTTAGAAGACCACTGAGCCCCTTAGGTGTCAGAGCCATATTTCCATGCTGGACCCCCTCCACACCAAGCACACACTGTCAGCAAAGCTAAATCCTCTGTTAGTGCTCATGTGGTTGGAGCTGTGAGAAAACTCGCCCACCCAGCCTTTTCACGTCATCAATGCCCACTTGGTTTTTACTTACACCTGTAATCCCGTAATGTGCGTTATCCCTGCTGGAAACCTTTGCATCAGTTCTGGAACTTCTGTGGCGTTGTTGATGAATTGCATCTTTGTACAGAGGGTGGAGGGTATGACTGACACCTGACAGTGTGAAATGGCTTGTGATGTATTGTTATTGTATGAAAAAAAGTTTATTTTTCTCACCCCCAAAGGCCTGTGTGTGTTGTCATTGCTATTATTTTTTTAAGGGGAAGACAACGGCACACACAAGAGAAGAGGAATAGTTTGACAGTCAGATGACACTGTGCTGTTACTCTAACCCATTAACTACCTTTTAGACTTACTTATGCATTCTGTCTTTTTAAATCTTTAGAGATGGAAATTGCCACATGTCAAGGAAGGAAACCAAACATTTATGTGTCTGGAAAAGGTTTTGGAACAGATACAACCAATGTCATCATCTGAACTGACTTCTGACAAACATCTCTCTCTTCACGAAGATAGACAATCACACTCAGGGCTGATAGCACCACAGTTCAAAACCAGCACAGAATGAAAACAGTACAAACTGACTGAGTAACTCTGGATAGGAGCAGATGTTTTGATTCAGAGTGTCTGTGGGAGTGTGTTTGTGGAAGGAGGCATTCACCCGTGTGTGTGTGTGTGTGTGTGTGTGTGTGTCTGTCTGCCTGCGTGCTGTGGCTCACCCTGTCTAATTGGTGGAAACCTGGTTGTGTGTGTGTGTACACGTTTTACATTTTTTTTGTAAGACAGGCCCATCCCAACACGCCTGGCCCTGCAGCTGCAGCAGAGCTAATTTTAGCCCAGGATGTGCGTACGCCTCAGTTCCCCTCGCCTGGCCTATGAGAGATGAGAGGAGGATGAGGCACAAAGAGTTGCACATTTTTCCCTCACTTTCCTTCTCCTCTATTCTGCACATCTATTGCGTTCTTTGTCCTTGTTCAGTCCTCAACTGCCCATGGAAACCTCTAGTGTTTTTTATTTGTCTCCCCCTTTTTTTCATCCTGAAGGCAACTCTATTGATTTGCACAGGCCGGTATTGGCTGTGCTCACAGCTCCCTGTCTGCCCATGACCTTTGCTCACCAAAAGGCTGCCATCTGCCTGAGGTGTGTACCTGTTCCTCTGTGATCTGTGCATGTGGAAGACTGGGCGATGGAGCCTGTGTTAGCTATTAATAAACCCCCATTCTATTCCTGAGCAGACAGACTAGTCGGGTGACTGTTCCTGTTACAGCCGACAGACACAGGGGATGGAGATCACAGCAGACTGCTTCACTGTGGTCAGGTATTAAGAGTTCAGCCCTCCACCCAGGGAGAGCCTGAATAATCAGTGTGTGCATGTTCAATGAGGACCAGCTGCCTGCAAACATAAGATGGGGGATGAGTAGGACCGTCAGTGCAGTGAGTGTTCACATCCATGTTTTGTTTTCACTGGAGAGAGCCCGCCGGTCAGCTGTACCTCCACAGATCAATAGGTTCTCACAGTGCCGCGGTTTGGATATCTGGGTTGTCACGTCGCAAAAATTGAAGGAAGGTGAGAACTGAACAGGCGCAGAGCTTCTTCCAGCTTAATGTTTGATGGCCGACTCATCTAAGATGACCTTGAATCCCCCCCGCCTCCCCCACTAGTGTGACTGTTGAAACCTGGCACTGCTCATGTCAGGAGAAGCGGAGACACACACACACACACGGACGTCCACCTACTGTATCACAGATTCCACATATTCATCCACATTTAGGACAGTCGAATTTGCTTGAAAAACACAAGTCGCTGTCCAAGATCTGAGGATGTCACGTGACACAAACTGTCCAATCATAGCTGTTTCTGTCTGCAGACGTCTGTGCCGCTCGTTCCTGGAGAGGTACGTGACAAGCTATGCCGTACCGTAAGTCATCAATTTGACGCTAGTTTCCAGGACATCCTGGGTGCTATTGGTGTGGACTGTTGACCACAGCCTGTACCGATGTCAATGTCTGAAAACGAACACAAGCGATGAGCGCACACACAGACTGAAGCTCCAGGAACATGTTTCTTTATGTTGCTACTGGCAAATCCTCTCACTGATCTCATAGCATGATGATTGGTGAAATTCTTATCATTGGACAGATTGTTTGAGGAGTAAGTGCTGGTTCATTCCCGTCAACACTCACAGATACATCCAAATACAATCACACTTTTTGGAGATGGATGATGAGCTTAGAACCCTTTTCTACATTTGACAATAAGCTCTTGCCTGATTGTTGTTTTCTTGCAAAAAAAAGCTCACATGCTGTGAATAATGCTACAGTTTTATTTGCCATCCTGGTACAGTTGATTATTGGGAAAGTTCCACTGGGGTTGATGTAAATGTGCTTCCTGCTCTGGGTGCAGCTGTGGTCAACAGTGGCTCTCTGTGCTGTCCCAGGCAGGTGACAGCCTGGTGTGTGTTTACATTACAGAGTAATGAGTTACTCATACGAGTTCTGCGTGTAATGAATGATGAGGACTGTTTGGTCCTCGGGACGGCCTTCACTTCAATGCTCTCATTGTGTGACATCCCTAGGTGCATTTCAGCAATCTGTCTGTGTGCTGATCGGGTAAAGGACTCCGGTTATTTTTTAACATGTCATTAGTAATAGATAAAAGATGTCCCTCCTTGTCCTGGTTCGTTGTGACTCAGTGTGCACATGAGGGAAGTGGAGTGTGAGTGCTGGAAGTGGAGGAAGACGTAAAACAAGCTCTGGTTTACACTCCCTTAGAGGTCTTCACTGATCTTCCTGATTTCGATAGCTTTATTTAAATTCAGCTATTAAGGAAATGTGGTCCTAATGAGCTGGTGACAGTCAAAGTCAGAAAAAATCCACCAACCACCAACAGTGAGGGATCCACACCATGAATTCCAGCTGGTTCTCTCGGTCTTATCGTTCATCCCTCCCTGTCTGTGAACCTTCCATGGACATCTAGTCCAGTGCAGTTTACTCGGAGACGCCAGCGGGTGCGTTGCGACGTGCTGTAAAGTAGACCGCAGTGCAGTGTGGTGTTTGTCCTATCTGTCTTAGTACTCTTTTGACTTGATTTTTACGTCAGCATCTGTCCATGAAGATTTTCCTTCATGTTTGTTGTTTATACTGTAAAAGTTTGACCTTCTTCAGATGGTCACAGTGACGGTTTGACTGTCGACTGACCAGTGGAGGTTTCTGAGTAATTGGATCAAAATACTTTTTTCTTTATTGAAGCACAATAATAAATATACATCAGAGAGACTCTGATGTGTGTTCATTACATTTCAGTGCAGGGGTCAAAGGTCAGTGAGTATCAGTTGTATACATACTGGTGTTGCTTTAACTGTTAAACTCACACGTCCACGTCAGTGTGTTACTTTACCTGACACCGATTGGAGCCGTTTGTCTGGATGATTCTTTGGAGTGGAGGTACTTGGGGAACGGCGTCAGCTTCACATTACACCCTTTGACCTCATCGCAGAGTCTGTCACGACTTCATTTCCATTCATTAACATATGCAAGGTGGTGAAACCAAAGTTGGATGACACAGCTCGTCATGACTCTGCTTGTCATTTTGCACACGTGTCCCTTTTTTGAGGCCTGTTGGAATGTCTCCTCTGACACTATAACATCGCGTTGGCCGTTGTTCCAGCCTCGTGCACCGTTTAGCAGCTCATTTGTCTGCATTATTTTCATTTGGGATTGAAGTGCTGTAAACAGGATGGGCTGGCATTCTCCTCTTCCCGCACGGGCGCCGCCACAGGACAATGAGCAGGTCCTGCACAGAGGAAGCACAGCCCTCAAAGGAAAGTTCAGCCATTTGCCAGGACTCATTAGGACTCATATTTAGGCAGCCATGACAGCTGGTAGGTAGGGAGGTAGAGTGCTGTTTCTCCTGGTCACATGAGTTCTGTAGAGTGGAGGCACATTACGCAACAGTATGGTAATACTGATCAAACTAAACCAGAGCTGTGTTATCCTTTCTTTGGATTGGACTCCTGTTTATCCCATATGTACACGTTTACAGCACAAAGAGCAAACAAACACATAAGAGGGTCACATTATTTTAGTTCTTGCAGGTATCATTCTGTTGAGATGTTGTGATGTTTTGTCCTGCCAGTATAGTTAGAAACACTGAAGGGGACTTCAGTGCATTACATGTGCATTACACTTCCTTTGTGACCTTTGTCGTGCTTTTTTCAGCGGAACATCGACGAGCTTTGTGACGAGCAGCACCGAGTGTTGGTCATGAAATCACTCTGGTAAGTCGACAGCGAAATGAACACCAGCAGTTTAATGAACATAATGTCTAATTGTTTTGTTGTTTATATATCACAACATAGTGATGAATAAGCGAAAATCAAACCGTCAGTGATCATCAAGACACTCCGGCTGGCTGTATTTTCTCAGCAATCCCAGACGTATGACACACACGTGACACAAACAGTCCAAACAGGGTTAACACAATTACATCTCTGGAGCCCTTGAGCTGACGCAGCATTAATCAAACTTTAGTGTTAGCGCATCTAAAGTACCAACAGCTCTCAGCCAGATTCAGTAGAAACTGACCTTCACAAACCCCGTCTCTAAGTATTTTTGTCACTCTTTTGTTTGTTTGTTTCAGGTGACCCTCTGTGCCGACAGATGTGTGACACCGTGGAGAAGCATTCACCTCTCCCAGCAGAGATCTGAGTTCTGGGACACTGAGGTGAGAAACGCCGTCATACTGCGTGTGTTATTAAAAGCTGTGGTCGTTATTCACTGCAGCTCATGTAGCAGGTGCGTCGCTCTTATCTGGGATCATGTCAATGTGAGCGCAGCCACAACCACCTGTGTTTGTTGAGTTTGTCTGATGACATTATGCTCATCAAACAAATTAAATTGGCGTCTCAGGATCCTGGTGGGACTGCTGGTCAGCGTGGTGGTCCTTCATCACACTGGGTGTATCATAAATACAAGACGGAAATGTATCCAGTAAAGTTGGACAAATGTGAGGAATTGTTTCCCGAGTTGTGGCGTAATAGTGGGTGGGTGGCTGAGTGAGTGAGTGAGGAAATTGGAGATTTATGTTCATAAGCTGCTTTTATCTGATAATGATCAATAACAGGATTAATGTGTAACCTGCCTGTGTGCACAGGTGTCTGTGTATGTGTGTGCGTACATCCAGGTGGAGAACCACACCCATAGAGACGACTGTGAATAGTTTAAATAACACAAGGCTGTGTAGTTTGTTTGATCTTGTGAGAGAATGAATTAAATCAATTGCCCCCCAGGATAAATACAGTGATATGTCTATATCAGCTCATCTCTCACCCACCACTTCAAGCTACTAAGACAAAGTCGTATACATGTGACAATATTTTACTTTCTGTTTCTTTGGGAGAGTCACTTGACAACTGTTCCCATAGTAACGTCTAAGCCTGTGCTGCTGAAGACATCGTCACTTCACATAGTCAGCCTTTCATGAAGAGCTGAGCTTACTAAACCTTTCAGCTCCTACAAATATTTGACTCATTCAGGGCGCGTGGATCCGTGCCCCCAGCCTCAGAGCAAATCCTTTACTAAGTTTTGTAACACCTGAAGGCTTAAATGCACCATTCAGGGTGTAGTAGGTAGTCCAAGTATAAATCTGTATGATGTCAGCAGGCATATTCAGGAAACGCAGTCATTGCACTGATCCATCTCGAATGATACTGTAGGTCCACTGATGTCATGGTTACATGTTAGTCAAGAACCAAAACACTTCTGATGGTTTTCTTTAGAATTTGGATCTTTTCAGTACAACATGTAACGCTTTGTCTGAAGAATGTTAGAGATGGAGTTACCAGGTAGGAGACAGAGAGGAAGGCCAAAGAGGAGGTTTATGGGCGTAGTGAGGGAAGACATGGAGGTAGTTGGAGTCAGAGTGGAGGATACAGAGAACAGGGAATGATGGAGATCGATAATTCGCTGTGGCGACCCCTGAAGAGGGAAAAAGCCGAAAGAAGAAGAAGAAGAAGAAGAAGAATGCAGTTTTTTGCCGTGCCTACTGCTCAGTGGAGCAGTTTAGTGAAAATAGAATCTGATAGCTGGAATTCTTTCACATGTGAGTTTTGACCTTTAAATGATGTCACTCAGCAGGAGTACATCAGCAGGTCCCAGCTCAGTGAGAGTGAACACTAGGACTGTTCGTATGTAGTTTGTATTCGTTATATCAAAGCACCGTTCAATCAGATCAATGGAACCTCAAACCATACATCTACATGGCCTTTATTTAGAAAAATCTGGTGGGGGTTCTGCCACTCTCCATTTCCCAGTTTCCTGCTCTGGCCTCACCCCTCACCGATATATAAATTATAAATCAATCATTATCATCCCTTCATACCATGTTATTTTACTGCATTGTGTCTTTGTATTACAATGTGTTAGGTGCTATGATGTATC